>JAZGTJ010010905.1:0-17533 GCA_036877575.1 Botia almorhae
TAGTTTGTGCTTTGGAAGAGATCAGTAATGGTGCTTTGCTGTACAAAGCAATAAATGGGAAGGACGAGTGAGGGAGCAGCAGAAAGAGAGTAAGAGAGATGGAGGGAGAGTGAAGATTCATTGCTTCAGCCTGAGGAGGGTGGAAACGTGAATTACTACATATGGACTTACGGGCATTTTAGCAAAGTTTCTGTGCTGGAAGAAACAGCAGAGGATGAACTGGCAATTGTTTTCAGACTGGGAAACATGTATATGTGTGATGTATATATGTACATATATTTATATTTATATATATATATATATATATGTGTGTGTGTGTGTATACATATATACAAATAAATCAATATAAATTTGCATACCGTGTACTGTTTACACATTTATTTTGTTTCGCGTTAGATCTTCGCCTGCCTGTGGAGAAATGTAAAAGTGTAAAAAGTACGTTTGCATATTCATCAAGATAATTACAGTCCACATACATATGCGTTGAACTTTACATCATGAAAATGGACAGCAGTGAAACAGCCCCCGCGCTCATTACAAATGGATGCGACTTTTACCTGGTTAGCACTCTGGTAATGAAGTGCGTCATCACATCCACAGCTGCGTGATGGATACGTGGGCTCGGTTAAAAACCCCTCGCAGATCCTCGTTGCCAATTAAACGGCTGATAGATGGTGTTATCAGTCATGTTAATGAGCACGGACTGACACGCGTGCCCGCTGTGGTCACCTGACCTACGTGCCCCCAGTATCACACTGCACCACATTCACCTGCTGTCCTCCAGCCCAGTGTGTTAAACATTGAGCGCTGCAGAATCTGAACTGCTTCCATGAGCTCTGATGAGCGGGGCACAGCGCAGACCGCCATCGTTTCGCACGCCGGCAATATTTTTCACTTAAAATTGCTTCCTTGTGCTAATTGGCATGATTGAATTAGCTTGAGCAGATTTCCAAACATGATCAAGTTATTGTTGTGTTTCGAAACCTACTGAGCTGACTAGTATTACTAATGATAGGCAACTTAATTATGTTGGCTTAAATTTTAGGGATTCTAGGCATTGCTCCTGGAGAGCTATCCCAGAATGCACTGCGGTACGATCAGTGAAATGATAAACTAAAGGTGAAATTTCATTCAGTATTGAAATGTATTATTTAGTTTAATATTTGTGTGTGCTGGGTATTCTTTTTTTTTAGTTCTCTTATTGTGTTTAAAGTGTCACATCTCCATTGAAAATCTTGTGGGAGTTGTGTCTGGTGTGTGTTCTATGTGAGGGCTGTTATATGTTGCTGCCTATAGACTGTAGAACGATTCATTTATAGGGTTCTGTGATGGCTAGGCCTTAGAAGACAGCTGCTTATCTAGGCTTACTAGGTTTTGGAACGGAGATAAAATGAGAAAGAGCAAAATTACAGAGACTAAATAGTATAGAAACTAAATATTTTGAGATGTGGACTAACTGAGCCACAAGACCCGATCTGCGATCTTTTCTGATTATCAGCTGCAAAAGTGATTAGTTCTTCATTGTGTTTCAGTGTTACTGCATCAAGAACAATGAAACACAAAACCTCTGTTGTGTTTGCATTTCTTGTGTAAACCAGCAACACCCTGAATCTCTCTGTGGACATCCTAATTAAATAAACTCACACGAGCGTTACAGCCGAGGTTGTGATTTATGATATCGCCTCTGATAGTTAAAACCAGCTTCCGTAAAAATCCATCACGTACATCACCGGGCGTTAGCGCCCTAATTAAACACCCAAATGCCCGCAGATCTCATAAAATCACACTCAAAAACCACCCTCCATCTGAATAAAGCGCCTGTGATGTCAGAGAAGAGGACAGTGGTATCTGGCATGTAAAACAGATCCTTCGCAAATGAAAGTCATTTGTCTATTTTAGGCCAAATGTTTTTTGCGATGTGAAGTTGATGAATTATTTGAAATATACTGATTACAACTAGCTGAGACTTGCATTAAACTAATGAGTCTGGAGTCTTCTCTGTGTTTGTACATTAAGCATCGCACAAGCATCAGGAATAATGTGTCCAATTAAAAGTTGTGTAATTAATTAAGGGCACACGCTCTGTGAGACGGCAGGCAGGGGGAATTTATCAAACTGCTGAAATATGACCTATCCTGTCCAAAAGACTAATATGTTTAAACAAAAGATGAGAATTGATGACAACATTATTTGTAACAAAATGCTCACTGTGCAGCTATGATACATTTGTCCTCAGATTGCTCTTCTTAACATTGTCCTCACAGGATTCGTGATGTATTAGCCCAGGCAGCGAGGCAATAACTTTAGATGAAGGGGCTGCCTGCTTGTTTACTATATCAGACATGATATCTGGTAGCTTGGCAGAGACTGGAGGGGCTGCTGGTGTAAACCTCCCCGGTCTTCAGCACGTAACTCCATCCAAAGAACCGTGTGTGGGCTTGGCTGTGGTTATATGGGCACACGGGTGTGCAGAGGTGTGTGTTAATTGAATTGTGGGCATGGGGCATGTGTGTGGGCGTGTTGGCACACACGTGCAACGTGGTGTTATGCCGTGCGCCACGTGTAGCTACCCACAGTGTAGGGTAGCTGCGCACTGTATCAATGTATCTTAATAGCTGTTCACTGCATAAGTACATCTAGATACTTTTGTACACTCAAAACAGTTAAAAATCTATGAATATTAAATCTATTAATAATTGCATTAAGATAATAAAACAAGTGGCATCCAGAAACAAAATATGCTACTTTTATTCTTGTGTGAAGTTCCTTTAAAGTTCACACAAGAGCAGAGTGAACTCAGTTCATCACAGTAACTATGGACAGGTTACACTGAAGTTTGCCAGCCAATTTTAGGCTTTTGTTAAAAAATGTCTCTTTATTTGCTTAATATACATGCTGATTGATTTGATATTTTGCTAAGATGTTTATACATGTTTAAATGTGGCTTAAATGTTCAAATGTCTCTTTCTAGGGTACTGTACATTTGATCTGTGTATTTAAATTATATGTCGTGTATCTCAAGCATTTGACTTCTTGATACAAACGCACTTGTCTGCAGTCGTCTGTTGCGTGTTCATCACAGTTTTGTCACACTGTTAATCTGTGCCAGCATCACATATGGTGATGATGAGCATCATGGAGATTCTGGCCAGAGACGAGCGGCACAGGAACAGGAACACATGTCGGTCAGCGCTCCTGACAGGATGTAGCACTCAGGACACACTGAGCTGAGCTTTAAAAAACACAGAAACCCCATAAATCAAGAACACAATCGTGACAAGCCACCCACACCTCTCATATTAAACAGACATTCCACTGTTCCAGCACACGTTTGACTGAACAATCAACTGGCATTATTACACAAACTGTCGTCCACATTCATGGTGTTTTGGAGAAAGTGTAATTTACACAGAGCGTTAAAACAAAGAGGAAAAACACAAAATCATGGACGCATGGAAACAAATAAATGGATTTGTGTTTGGTTTTTGGTTTCGTTTTTGTTTTGCTGGACAACATTGTGATGAACACACACACACACACACACACACTCTGAGAATGTGATATTAGTGTAAAACATGCTTTTACAAATAAAAGAAAAGCAGCAGCAAACTTATTAAAGGATTATTTCACAAGAAATTACACTTCTGTCATTATTTACCATCATGTTATCCCAAACCCAAATTATGTTCTTTTCTTTGGAACACAAACTGTACTGTTTCTTTAAGAGTTTTTAAGTAATGTGATTTGGCCTAGCATCATCTGAACAGAAAACAGGCTGTTCATTAAACAACCTAACCATCATTTTCATCACCAGTGTTGAGTGAATACGCTAGTTAGCGCTGGTTAACAAGCTGAGAATCAGATGTGTGGGCTGAGCTGTGGTGATAAACTGTCAAAACGTGTCACGTCTTGTCAAACTCAATGCGAGGCCACATTAAGGGATGAATTATTGCATTTAGCAAATCTCTCACCTGCCCTAAAATAACCACACCTGCAATCCACCTACATTCATCTGATGGGATGGCACAGCTTTTGTTTGAAACCGTCACGGCCTTCTGCATGTAGGCATCAGATGGGCAAAACTCCTTTTGATTGGTCCTAATTCTATATTAAATAAATATACCTTATTATGCCTTTTACAATTAAATCTGAATGTCTATCTTTATTTTTAGAATAATGACTGTCATTTCTGTGTGTGTCACACAATAATGAGTGTCATCAGCAAACCTCAACTCCTCCTCCTATTGGACAGATAGTCTTGCCCTGAACTCACGCCATTGGCTGAGCTATTGTTTCTGTGTCAGACGCTCAAACAAACGATGTCTTAACAGAATCACAGCGTTACAACAATAATATATTTCTGGGAAATCAAGCTACTGATTATTTATGTATTTAAAGGTGTTACTGTCTGTATTTTAACAGGGAAAAACACTTTAAAATCATATCTGAATAAGAACTAATACAGACTTAGAGAGAGTTCATCAAAGAAAGAGAGATAAAGAGAAAGAAAGAGAGACTGTGGGTGACATGAGAAAGAGAGAGAGAGAGAGAGAGAGAGAGGGCGGCATAAATCCTCTGGCCTATATAAAGGAAATACTATCCATGTCATGGAAGGGTGGAATATCCTAAAATGAATGATAACAGACTCATTAAAAATAATGGGCGTCTAAATGATAAATGACCTGCCACCCGACAAGAGCAGCACACGCGTCCCCTACAACTGAAGAGTCACTGCTGTTAAAGGTGTTATTTCCCCGCCCCAAAATATCACACAGCTCCACCATCATTCTCTCTTTATTACTGCCCAGCCACAGACACGCAGAGACTGAAGTGAGCCGGTACATTATCAGCCTCTGTTATTTTGTTAATTATGCTGATTGGGGATTTATGACACGTCACGGCTTAATTAAAACGTGAAACTGCATCAGATTATGAGGTTTTATAGGGCCTGTGCTGGAGCAAGCGCGCACGAGTGATGTTTATGTACGGTTGTATTCATTGCATGTGTGAGGGAATCATGGGTTGGATTAGGTTGGTTATGCTCTGTCTGTAGAAATGAAAAGCTCGGAACACAGACAGATGATCACTGAACTGAACTGAAACATCACAGCACACGAGGAGAAGAGCTGTTCGTTCACCCAAAAAACATGATGTTATTATCATGTGCAGGAGTAAGTGCTGTATTCCCTGTCCTCGGAAACTAGTAAAAGTTAGGCTGGTCTAGTTTAGGCTGGTTTAGTCTAGTTTCTCATCACATTCAGTTCTGAGTACAAACTCAACTTTTGGCGAGTTCATTTGCACATGTTTATTTTGCCATAGATTCAGTAATAGTGCATACGCTGCTGGCAGGGAATGTTCTCAGAACGTTGAATAACGCTCTTTAAAAGCTCTTAACATTATATATCCTATATATCAAAAAAGTTACTGTGAAATTGTTAGTGGACTGTTTAACAAATGCTATAGGAATTAAAAAAATATTTGGATAATGTTTGTATAACCAAGCAAAAACGTTCCTAAAACTAGAACTAGAATAACATTTTTAACATTTTTGTACCTTAATGGAAACATTTTTGGAAACATTCTAACAACCTCAAAATGTTCAAGTTTAAAAAGTCATTGAGTAACGGCTGTCAGACTCTAAAACAATAAATCACAGTCAATCTTATGACTTTAGTGGTGGCAGGTTTAAACCTGATGTTCTGCTGAACTCCAGCACATTTGAGGTAAACACATTACAGCTCCAGTGGATGTTAATGATCTTTCTGATAAACTGTACATGTATTTTCTGTTTGTTTGTTTGTTTCTTTGGTGATGAATCAAAATGATTCACTTTTATAATTAACAGCCTACCACGTAATTCAGAGATGAAATTGTATTAAACACCCCAAAATCCTTTAAGAGTCTGCTGTTTTTTTAAGTAAACATGTTCCAGAAACATCTCATCATTCATTAGTGATGATTTGAGGACTCATTTCAAGTAATTAAGTTAATATTTGATGATGAGTGTGACACGCCCACAATCAGGAGAATCTCTCGAATCCACCCGATCGTGTCAAATTGACATGTTATTATAAAGAGGAGTCACAGTGTCTGACTCTCACAATTGTTGTCAGATTCACTAACAAATTACTTGAGGTGAGACAGGGACATTTATAAAGGTGTTGATAGATCAGCTGTTTGTGAGACAGATGGGTGCTGGACTCACCCTTAACTGACAGATGACAAACCAGAGGGAGAGCATGAAGTCTGTCTTCTGTTATCTGTGGCATTCCTTCAGCATGAGAACACAGGCTGGCACACACAGCTCGCTGTTGTCAAAGCATTTTAAACCTGTGAAGACAGGAGCTCTGCAGCAGGAGTGTGTGGTGCCTTTAGTTCCGAGATTCAGTCGCTGCGTTTGGAAATCTTCTCTGTGGATGTTTTCTCCTCAACTGATATCCATTCAGTAACCATCAGACTCATGCTAGCAGTTCTGAAAATAATAAAATGTAGAGCTTCTCGTTTGCATCCCAAACAAAGATCTTTCCATCCATCGCTTCACATTCATGTCATGTTGTTTTTGTAATACCAAGTGCTGCTTGTTAAGACAAGCCTCAGTGTTACTGTTAATCATACGTGTGTTTATTTAAACAATCTCATAACTCTAAATATTAAACTTTAACTTTAGGGTGGTCTCTTTAAACTTTGGCAGTGACAAATCACGCAGAACACCTTAGCAACTACAAAGCGGTGCCATGACAACCACATACAGACAGAGCAGTTCATGTAATGGAATGTTCTGTCATTATCGTGTCTTTCCAGCTGTGTATTGCTTTTAAAATAAATCTCATTAACACTTGTTTAATTAAAAAGTGAGGCCTTTGAATGTGTCACACCAGGTTTAATATTAGAGACGCCAGCTGTTCTTGTCGGCCATGTGAAGTTTTGGTCTTTGATCATATGGCTTCAGAAACTATTTTACTCTTTTTTGTTTTAAAGTGCTTAGCAGAGTAAATCATTGACAGAGCTGATTTTGTCTCCTTTGTGTTTTACAGAAGCATGAAAACAATGTAGTGTTGGACTGAGGTGGAGGTGAGTAAATGATGACAATGTTTTAGTTTTGGGTCAGCTCGCCCCTGATCTGTCAGAAACTTCTGAAATCATCTGAAAAGTTTGTCAGTCACATAGCACTGCTAAAGAACCAGCAGCTCAAGACAGAAATGATCTGTCCTGTCCAAGCTTTGTCATGCAAAGTCAAAGCCTCATTAGGTCTTCAGTCTTCCACCTTAACAGATCCCTCTGAAGCAGACATGGAGCTGAAGTGTGAGAGCAAGGCAGGTCTGATGTCCTTCAGAGCTCAGCTTCCTGTTTTTGATTAAGTAGGTTAGTCCTCACTCTCCAGGGTTAAACGCGCCTTTCTATCTGTGCGGTACGGGTTCGACATGATGAAGTTAGTTGTGACAATGTTTGCTGTTGCAGAGGAGAGGTGTGCTGGTCTGGAGCTCAGGGTTCAAGATCACAGCACCTTACTGTTGGTCATCAGAGAGATAAGAAGCTACGGGCGAGTGAGAATCCAGCTGAAGGTCTCTGCTCTGGATTCTGGGTTTGAGATTTATAAATTATTCTCAAATATGGAGTTTATGCAGTGCAGCAAAATTCCCAAAATAAAGCTGTCATCAAATTCCTGTCACAGCTGTCACATGACCAAAGCCTGCAGGTGCTCAGTCAATTAATTGGCTGGTAAATTAATTTTCCATGCAAGCCATATGTTTAAACATGTCATTTAAAGGGGACGCATCACAAAAACAGGTGTTGTTACTCATTTCACATGCAAACAGGTTAGCCAATCATTACATATGACAGTGTTAAATGGCAAGAATTCTGACCAGACACAGTGCAGCAGTCAGTGAGAGAGGCTCTGATCATCTCCTCCACACAAAGGAAGTTGTGTTTGTTCTAAGCAGCTCTGACTGATGTGAGTGGCGAGCAGCAGGTCATATCGCTGTCTTTATGATTTCTGTGAAATTTCCTGCTACACAAAGCTCATGTTCATGTTGTGACATTTTTACATGAAAGTTTAGTCATGGGGAGCGCTTAATTGTCTTGAAAATAACATCACGAGGGAGAAATTCTTTATTCTTGTAATTGAATAATTACAGTTTTGTGTATGTTTGTGATTTCAGAGTGAATTACGGCCTGGACATTTCTTCATGAGGTTCATCTCCACACTTAACTACATAATGTCTTTGTCATATTGTCACTTCCAAATGTTTCCTGACACCCTGCTGAGAGACCGTCAGTGGCCAAGAGATGTCCGGTTTAGTTAAAACAGTAGCTTGCATAACAAACCTCCCTCCCTCGCGTTCATCGCTGTCAGAGCACAATGAGTTTCTCTGACATGAGAAGTGCTGCTTTTTTCAGGTTTGCACTGATCATACTGCTAAGACAGCCTCATGGGAACCGTGAGGCCATAAATTTTGCAGAAGTCCAACACGCACACACACGCACACACACACACGCAGGTTTTAAATAAGAAGCCCTGCTGTTACAGAGTTTTCCAGGTGGACATGAACTCTTTCTGTCTATCCTAAATGTACTTGTTAAGTCACCTTGGAGCTACGCAACCGCTTCATGAAGAGGTTGTGCTTTGTTAGCCAACCATGTTGATGAATTCTGCTTGTCATCTTTATTTCATCTGGTCGGCTGAAAACATATTTGTGACAGATGTTATTGTGAAACAGTGATTCCCTGATGGTGTCTTTTGTAAGTAATTGGTTAGACATGCTATATTCATACGAGATGTGGTTAGCATATTGAGCAGTCACTTATGCTCTCCTATAGAGCCACCGGGCACCAATAAAAACACTCTATCAGAGACCATCAGCCTTTGTGTCGCTCTGATTTCTGAGCAGGCTTTGTGGCAGACGGAGCTTCTTGTTTCGCTGATGGGTGGATTCCAAACAGTGCTCTGGTTTTCTGTAGCAGCTTTGCTAGTATTAAAGAGTGTTAAAACAGATGCTTGTAATGTTCTGGTCATTTTATCTGATCGTTAAAAACGCTGCATTGAGAAAAATCCACATTAATCTAAAGACAACGTGAAATCTGAATTGACCCCATTTAATTTTTTTTAAATATTTCTGGTCTTATTATGCATGATTCACAGAACATAGTAAATTATAATTTTAGATATAATCATTTTGAACACTTCTGAAAAGACTTAATTTATCGTGACTTTACTAATGTCACGATGCTAATGACTTAAACTTCATCACCTAATTACTGAACTTCATTATAAATGTAACAACAGTCTTGTTGGATTACAGCGTCTCATTGTTTTGTTTTCATAACGACGAGATGCTTCACAAGTTTTTATTCAGTGTCACAATGAGGCTGTTTGTGTATTCGCTGTGGTAACTCACACGGCACACCTGTGCAGGTGTTTGTGGGTATATTATTTTGCGTGAATGTGTTTTCCGCATGCGCCACAGCAGGTACAGTTAATTACAAAACAGTTAATTATTTTAAATGGAGGAATACAAACGGATGTGAGTACATGTATAATGGAGGTTTTATAGCCTTCATTTCAGGATCTGTACTGATTATATGTATTCAGGCTCTGATACGACACCACTGAAATTTACAACAAGTAATCTTCTACCATATGGACTCACCAAATGGAGATCACAGACTGGCAAAAGCAATCAGCTTTTTAATTAACAGAATTAACAGTGCGATGTTAAGCTATAATGACAGCAATAAAACACGTGATGGAACAATGGCAGCCAGGAGAAGCTCATTCATAACTGTTATTGTCATTTCGGTGACAATAGATCTGAAGAGACGCGTCGACACTCACTGTCAGCAGGTGACTGATGTTATACACTGAAACTATTCAACAAAAATTCAAACACCATTTTCACAGAAATGTTTGATGTTATTCTGGAAAGATTTCCAATCAATGTCTCTGTATGTTTTTTTAAACAGATGGTTTGAACACACCTCCTCCATCCACCGCTGGTCAGAGAGTCCCACCCCCAAACTCATGCCATTGGTTGATCCAGTATTGCTTAACTGATAATACTTACATAAGAAAACATTTTGTCATTGAAAAATTACACCTCAGTGTAAACTACATTTCTTCTTTAACATTAATTTATATTTGCTATCAATTGAGGAATTGATAAGAACTAAAACTAGCAACTTTTTTTATATTCTGACGATTTTATGGTGTCTCAGAATGTATTATTACACAAATTCATTTAAAGCTTTTAAGTCAGTTTTATATGTGGATTTATAAACAGTTTTAAATATTTCTGGAGATTTGTTCTCCTATTTTAAGGTTCATATAAAGAATTTACAGGGATGAGAAAAAACTCCATATTTTAAGGCTTCTGTTTATAGCTGGTTTGCTGTTGTTTTCTCACTCTTGTTTTGTAAGGGTGTGATTTGATCAAGCTCTTACTCTCTACAGGCAGCTGTTGGTTTTATTGTAAGATGTAAAAGCATCAGCCAGATCATTGATCAAGGTCACATGATTCTCCTGAACTGTGTTACTGTCACTGCTCAGTTAGCATGAGACAATCTGATTGGCTGTGAGTCATTGGAAGCTTCCACACACATACTTGTACACACACAATGAGTGATAAACCACAGCTGCTGATCGCCACAGTGCAAAAAAAATCAAATTATAAAAAATAATGAAAAGGCATCAATATGAATCCAGCTGAGACCCGTTTCATTCTGTTTTCGACAGCACGTCTCTGTAATTCTCTGTAAATGTTAACATGGTCAGACCAACCTATTGATTCTATTATTTTTGACCTTGCATTAGTCGGCTAATCTCGAATGCCATAAAATTTCATTTTGTTGTGAAAATCACTCGCAGGCCCTGAGGGTGAGTTAGACACAAGCTGCTGCACTCGCAGGATTCATAACTGCACACATGGGTAAACAAACCATGCAGCTAATGCTTCTCAGGCGACTGCGCAGTGCTGCGGGTTACATTTCGTCTTTCAAAGTGACTTGATGTGCGGTGTAAGTGTGTGTGTGTCTTGTTCACACACGTCCCCTGAACACACATTGCTTTTCTCTCTTTTTCTCTGTGCATGAGATGAGGAGAAATTTATCATTTATCATTAGGAGCGTGTCTTGGCAAATACAGCATTGTAAAGTCTACATTTAACACAAAGCACACTGTACTGCCTTACTGTACCAGTATACTGTAAACTTTACAGTACTGTATTGTTTTGCTATCAAAAGACAAAATGTCATGAAAGTCATCTAGGATTAGCTTCAGTTTATATGAAACATTTTATCTTAACTGTAAATATTCCAGCAGCGTTTGAACTTTCTGTGTAAAGCTCGTCTTTTACAGACTGATGCTAAAATGTGTCCGTGACCCCACCATGTTTGAATTTATTAGATAAAATATTAAACTCGCTATATACAATATTATATTTTCAAAACAGTTTTCTTATCACAATACCAAGATTGTTTGAACTTCGAGGTGAATTTTAAATGATTTATGCTTTTGTTTGAGCATGTTGCCATGACCCTGGATGTTATAGTTTGTCAAAGCGTACTTTGAAAGTCTGTTTATATGTTCATACAGAGCATTTGATTGGACAGATCTTCTTGCCCCTGTGAATAAGTACATTTTTGAATATACATCTGTTGATTTTGTTTTAGCATATATACAGCATGTCAGTGTAAAGCAGTCACGCAGGACTGTGCATGATTGAAACGGATGTTATAGCAGACTGATGCTGAACCTGCTCACCAAACATCTCCTGCATGTGGGCAGAGAAAACACAGACGCTCTTCCATCACTGCATTCCAGTTTCCTGCATGTCACTTTGTTTAATAATCTCCTAACAATCCTTCAGCTCGGCTGCGCATTCCGGAATTCTCAAAGCATGAAAACAGCTGCTTTCCACCAGCTTCCCAGCTGTCAGACTCTCTGCTGTCCGGGATGGAAATCTCAAAGCATTGAGCTGGAAGTGGACATCTCTGTCCTTCTTCTCACTGTTCACTGTGATGCTGTTCTCCAACCTCAACTGCTTTCCCTCCAGCCGGCTTGTTTTAGAGAAATGAAGTTTGATTCTGTCATTGTTCGACATCATAAAACCTGTTATTGCTTGGCAGAGAGCGTCTTTAATGCTCTTCCATGCTCTTCGTGGACGACATTAAAGTGCGCAGGTGAAATATTTCAGGGTTATAATGGAAGCATTAAAAAGCTGATGTTTAATTCTCAAAGTGCTCTATTGAAGCAGACAACATGACAGGATGGATCTGCCCCATCGCTTCTGAAATGATCCATTAACTTCCCCATTGCAGGCCAGTCAGTTTAATATGAAACCCCACACGCTTACATACATTGTGTACAGCTGTGTGTTATTGTATTTTGCCATATTGCAGAAACGCAATCGAGGGTTTGGTGAGAAGTTTGGTGCACCTGTTTCTCCTACCTGTTTCTCTTTGTCTGTGTGTCTGTCTGTGTGTTTGTTTGTCTGTCTGTCTGTCTTTGTGTGCTGTGTACATTTATCATACATGTAAAGCTTCTTTGTAACAATGTCCTTTTGAGAAAAGCGCTATATAAATAAAGTTGAATTGAATTGAATTGAAGCGTTCTGCGCGCCGCTCCGAATGAAATGACTGACGTGCATTTAGCTGATTTGCTGTTGGCGATGAAGAAACACTTTCGAAATGAAAAGCATCTTTCCAGTGGCTTTCAAAATGTCTCGATGTGCAAGATTTCATCTGTCTTCAGCTTTTCACAGAGCTCCACTGCATTCAGCGGAGAGGTTGAAGGCGTGCGTGTGTTTGAATCTGTCTTATTGTCACATGCATTCACAAACACACATGAGCTTTGATGAGCACAATATTGTCACATGACAAGCTGTATCAACATGTCCTAAATGTAGGTCATGGTAAAAGCTGATAAATTGTGGTTAATTCTGTGTTTTGAACAATATTCCATACAAAAAGTATTTTTTTAAACAGAAGAAATTATGAAATAACAATAAAATACTTTTATTCTGTAATTTTAACATGACTTTATCCGTCTTGAGCTGAAGCTGAAACAGACAGGTGTGGTTCTGTGTGGAACTACACAGTGTCTGTGTGGGTGATAAATAAATGAGCAGAGGAGCTGCTTTTGAGATGTGAGGGACACATCAGACACAATTAGATAGTGATCTGATTCAACTGCTGGTGACGGATGTTGATTAAATCAGATTGTCAGACACTTGATGAGACGAGATGCAAGCCGAAGAAAAGCTTGTTGGAACAGCAGGAAGTGGAGCGAACCAGTTTGGCAGATTCCCCGTGTGCTGTTGGGTCATTTTCTCACACCTCACCTCTGTGTGCAGATCACAGCTGCTGTGTTTCCAGAACATGTCTGGAACAGAAGGTACAGTGGGAATTGCTGATCTACCTGATGTTCTCAGGGTTGTCGTCAGACCCTGTTACCACAATGGTGGTCACAGGGTTGATGACAACAGGCTTCGTTTGTGAAGCAGTGAGATGTGTGTGTGTGTGTGTGCTTTACCAGCAGAAAAAACAAAAGTACAATTGAGGAGAACCTCTGTAATTACAGAGCGAGCAAAAGCTTCTTTGAAGAGGCAGCAGAAATTCATATGAGTGGAAACACCACAGACAGACGTCTGGCTGAATCGTTCTTTGAAAAGAAAGAGTGAGTGTCGGAGAAAAACAGTTCTCACGCTTCAGTGAGGAGGTTTTGCAATAACTGTCAGTGTCATTTCCACCTAAAAATCATGTTGTTTTTTCTTGCGACTCGTGTTTTGATAGACTCATGTTTCACATTGTCAAGCATCGGCCTTATAACTGGATGTAATCTCGCTTAGGAAACGTCTATAAAAATGATTTAGTACACATGCTCTTGAAAAGTAAAAGCACTAGTGCTACAGTGCTCGCAGCGCTCGCAGTGCTACAGTGCTCACAGTGCTACAGTGCTACAGTGCTCGCAGTGCTACAGTGCTACAGTGCTCACACAGTGCTACAGTGCTCGCAGTGCTACAGTGCTCACAGTGCTACACAGTGCTCCTGTAGCTCAGTTGTTGAAGCATTGTGGTAGCAATGCAAAGGCCGTGGGTTCGATTCCTAGGGGGCACAAGCACTGACAAGTGTAGAACTTGAATGAACTCTAAGTCTATCTTTGATAAAAGCGTCTGCCAGATGCGTAAAGGAAAAGGTCACTGAATATTTAAAAAAGACGACCTTGATGTTTTGACATCTCATGCGGATTAATCTTTCCAAATGAAAAGTAATATAAATACTGCACACAAACACACAGAGATGTATGGACTAATGAGTAAGAACCCAATCACATCACACGGTCCCTGTTTACCTTCCTCTCCGCACGCTCACTGCAGAGGTCAGGGTAACATGTAGCCAGACGGTATCTTCTGTCACTCATAAAATGTACGTTACATCTCCCTGTCTGCTTCCTGTCGACTTCAGCTGTCAGCACCGCCAGTAATTACAGCGTTTGAATGGCTTTGATTATTTATAGGGTCGGATGTGTGAAAACACAAATACAGCTCTGAATGACTTCACACGGTGATAATGCCTGAAAACCAGAAGCTTTTATCTGTCACAGCTCAGCATGATCATGACCACTGGAAGTGTCGTGCACAAATGACCATAAAAGGTCGTCATCAAATGAGACTAAACATTGGTTGCTATTCTCTTTTGTTTGCCTTTTTAATGAGTTCTGTTTAATGTTAATAAACCCTCTGCCTTCAGTCAAGGTGAAAGTCAAAGCCTCTGTGTACCTGCTTACCAACAGACAGTAACTCATAACTGTATAGTTGAAGTACATCAATACCCAGAGTAAATATGTTATAAGTATGTTATTGTACAATATTGAACAATACGCAGATGAATACAGCAAAATGCGGTTCCACGATTACCATTTAAGGCATCAAGTTGTTTTGAAGCACATCAAGTTGATTATTGGTAAGAAATGGTGTAATATTTGTTGAGGGGCTGCAGATACTGTAGATACTGTAGATACTGCAGATACTGTAGATACTGTAGGCCATGAGGACTCAAGATGGTCCATTTCTTAGCTCAGGAAACTTAATCAAGGTCTCCAAAATATTTCAAAGCATCCGCATCGTCTCATAGATTTCTCCTACAACTCACAATGAGAAATAATAATCCATGAATGAAACAGATAAGTACAGTTACTATATTAATATAAATAGTGTAGCTAGTTTGACCATGACAGAATTTCATAAGAAATGTTTTTATTGTTCTTTTGTGTAGGGCTGTTTCTGAGTAAGAGTAAGAGATCAGAATCTTTGAAGCGGAGCTGCAGTACAAACAAACATCTGTTTTTGAGATTCACTGTCTGACATTATTTGATATTTTCTTGTAGTACACCAATATGTTTACATACATTTCCAGGGCAAAGCAGAATTTCACTAATATTTCATCGTTTTGGTATTTGGTTTAAAGATAATTATTTTTGGACTTGGTGACGATGTCACAGGCATCACTGAAGGTCATGTGTGTGAATTTCCTGTGACAGCTGGTGGAGATATATTTAGGATGGGTAACTAGTATAATCTGACATTTGGACCACGAGGGAGTTTTACTGCATCGCTCGCAAATGACAGTGTCACTGCTAGTTTGTGTCCCACTGGAATAGATGAAAGAGAACAAAACATGTTTTTGCAGTGAAGCGCCGGCCTGGCAAGACAGATCTAATACAAGTGGATTTGATTGCAGGGCTGTCAGTGGTGACTGAACCCCTTGAGTCCCGGCAGGTGTGGAGGGGGTGGAGGAGGAACCTATGGAAGGACACGGGCAGGAGAACAGGTCTGGCGGGCTGAGAGGGCATCTGCTCCTGATGCCCGTCTGGGCTCCTGAAGGGGCAAAATTAATAATCCAAAGCATTTTGATATGTTACAACACAATATTGTAGCAATATGCTTAGAATCAATCATTTACTTTACATTTTACATCAAAATTCTGGAATTGTTTAGTAAAATGATGATTAAACTTTTAGCACTATGAATTGACTGTAGAATTGGGTCAACACACAATTATCTCTCTGGATATGTTTCTTATGTTAATAAAGCTGTTGGCATTTCAGTGTGATGCAAAATTCTAACTATGCTGCTACATGGACAAACTGTCATTTATCAAAACAACTAATGTTGTGTGTGACATTTGTCTTGCCAAATGCTGTACAATCTCTTTGTTTTTGTCTTTCAAGTGATTATTAGCAACTTGGATGGACTTTCAAATCCTCTCTTAAGGATAACCTGGCTGAATGCGTAACCCTGAGAGTTGATTAGATTGTCAAACACAGATCTCTGGTTGCAGTGGTCTGCTTGCAGTCTCCGGGGCACGGCAGGTCTCGTGTGCATCCAAGGTGATCAAACCTGTGTCAGTCTGTGTCTGCACCTGCCGGGTCCCTGGAGAGAACACGCGTATGAACAACAAAATCCAGAGAGCGCACACTCCCAGAGATCCAGAGTGTGTGATCATGTTGTGTGTTTGCTGAGGAGAGTGTCAGAAAGCAGGTGAGCCCTCGACACACACACTGATCAAAGAGCACACAAATGTTACCCAGTACAGCTCCTGTCTGTGAGAAATCACACCTAACAGACAACTCTACAATTTCATTCTCTTATGACAGTGTCTGTCATAAGACAGGAATTCTATATGAGATGAGGTCTGGTAAGAGTTTTTGGATGCGTAATTGACAGATTTCACATGTTATCCAGCATTTTAAGTGCTGTTCTAATTTCAGACACAGTTAAGAAGTCTCCGTTTCCAAACGCGCCAATGAGAGCAGTTACATATATTCAGAAACGGATTCTTTACCTCCTCACATGAAAGTGTCTGTTTATCACAAGCTCCAGCTTTTAATGAGCTCTCTCTGTACTTGTATCATTTCAATTACTCGTCTCTTTTCAGACGAGGACGTGATTGCTGTGCGACGCTGCTGTTGTTTTCAGCAGCGAGAGCAACGCTGTGGTTGTTTCAGTCTTGTTTCTCTGTGTGGCCGGCTGACGGAAACATTACACTCTGTTCTGTGCACAGTGGATATTAACTTATTAATACTCAGTGGATGGCTTAAGTCACTGAGCGTAATATGATAGATGTTCTCACATTCAGTCCAAAACGCTACTGATTTGCTGTGAGAGAGAGAGAGAGAGAGAGAGAGAGAGAGCTGTTGATCACAGAATGCTGAGATTTATAAAATAAAACCAACCAGTAAGTAAAATGTCACAATGCAATAACATTTCTGCTTTACTGTCCGCCAGACTAAACTCCAGTTGCTCAGAAAAGAGCTAACACACACTTTCTTCTCAAAGCAGACTCAGAAAGCACCATTAACTTGAATCACTGGTCTCATTGTCACACATATTCACCATGTCTTTCCAGAATTGTCTGGGAATCATCAAAAGCCACATTGTTGTTCCTGAGCAGCTCTCCACCTCCAGGCAGCCATTACAACAATCTGTCTGATGCCACTTGACGAGTGCGAGTGATTTTTGATCCAAACACAAGAGTC
>JAZGTJ010010909.1:0-17530 GCA_036877575.1 Botia almorhae
TCACAGTCGTACACTCCCAACAGTACACTCACAGTCGTACACTCCCAACAGTACACTCACAGTCGTACACTCCCAACAGTACACTCACAGTCGTACACTCCCAGTCGTACACTCCCAACAGTACACACACAGTCGTACACTCTCAACAGTACACTCACAGTCGTACACTGCCAACAGTACACTCACAGTCGTACACTGCCAACAGTACACTCACAGTCGTACACTCTCAACAGTACACTCACAGTCGTACACTCTCAACAGTACACTCACAGTCGTACACTCCCAACAGTACACACACAGTCATACACTCTCAACAKTACACTCCCAACAGTACACTCACAGTCGTACACTCTCAACAGTACACTCACAGTTGTACACTCTTAACAGTACACTCACAGTCTAAACTACAATGTGAAATAAGTGTCAGCAGAGAACAGTTAACATTGGTCCGGTTGCCTGGAAGCATACAGAGTATCTCAGAGTACCTGATTGAGAACAACTGGAGGAACACAGCTGGATGATATTTGAATAAGGATTTATAATTCAAAGCTCCAGGAAAGTCTCAAGCTTTAAATCTTCTGAAGCTAATCGATAACCTTGTGTGTGGATCAGAGCAACATTTTCATGGCTGGCGTTTTAAATCTCCATCCACTGTCACTGAATAAAGAACTGCTCTGACATTCTTTGTGAAATCACCTTTTGTTTTTCATGCAGGAGAGCATGAAACTGCATAAAACACATGATCAGTTCAGAGGACTCGCGTATCCTTCAGTGTGTTTACAGTGAACTGAAGGACCACTAACACAGAAACAGTGGGAGTGTTCAGACCAGATCTGGTGTTTTACTGGAGAACCTGCAAACCTGTCGTACAACCAGCTGAAGGATGACACGACAGACCGCGTTTAACCAACCTAACCCTGACACAAACTAGCACACTGGAGCGCAGCCTCTGTTTACCAGCCTTAATGATAGTCAGTGATTATCTGACTATTGGCTGTAAGGATAAAAGCCTCATCATATTTGTTAATACACATTATATTTATAAATTAAATAATTGAACTCGTCTCATTACTGAAAATGTAACGTGCTTAAGGACCTGTGTAATGCAACACAAATAGGAGCGAAGAGACAAACCGATGAGTTTATTATGAAATCTAGTTTTGAATTGTTGTTTTGAAAACTGTATTTGGTGGCTGTACACGTTACTCTGACACGCTAGTCTGTGATATACACAGACTGCTCAATGAAATAAATAAATACTATAACAGCTGAAAGACAGAAATGTAACAACTATGTGATTAACTCTATTTCAGCGTTGCACTTTTATATTATTGCGTTTTTATATATTTTTGCACTTTTTATTTTCAAAATATATTATATCGGTGTTGCACATTGAATTGTGATTGGTCTTTTTATTACTGTTTTTACATAGTGAATTGTGATTGGTTCTTTCTTCCCAGCATCTATTTACGGTAAAGACTGTGACGCTCTAACGCACAGCGGAAAACAAGCGTGCTGAGTGTCATGACAACGGATGCGGCATTTCATTCCACACACTTTAGCATTACAGCTGCCTGTGATCTTTTCTACCATTTTCCCTCAAACGTTAAGACTACTCATCTCCTGCTTTGCAAACGCTGCAAATCGAGTCTCTTGTATTATAAACTCACCCGATGGTGCTGAGCGCCTGTTCCAGCAGCTCATTGTGCAGAATATTCTGCGGCGGCGTAAAAGCCACATTAAAATGAGATAAAACCGAGCTACAGAACTGACGCAATGTCTCAAACTGCATCTTCCCTCTTCCTGCGTATATTCCCTCTTTCCTTTAGAGAAAACCCCGCCAGCGCTCCACGCTCCGGACGCGCAGCATCTCCAGCGCAACATAAACACGATTCAAGTTGCCGATGTTTTTCGATCCGGCTGAGAAGTGCGTGGGGATGGCGAGAGCGGATCGACGCCGGCTCTCGCGTTCATTGTGATCCGCACTTAACACGCAACGAACCGAGATGACCCGCATCTATTCACGATAAACATCCACGCAAACACACGCGAGCGTCACGCGTCCGGGTACCGGAGAGTCCAGGCGAGCGGGGACGCGGAGAAGCTGCTGTCGGTTATTTCAGCCACTATCAGGAATAAGAGAACAGCACTACACGTCCTCTAACAGCGCGTGTGAGGGGAGGGCGATTCTTGCTCCCACATCATTAATGGTTTTCTGGTCTGAAAGAGAACTATTGTGTTCTCGTATATAGTGTTTGGATACTTGATGACCTGGAGGAATAAGAGATGCATGGGAACAGATACACTCTCGTGTGGAACGCGCTGCCCCGAGGACACGACTGAAAGCTTTTTAATATGCAGTCTGACCCAAAAATCTCTGTATGTGTATTAAAAGACCGAAAGACTGCATTACATGTCAAAAGCATCTCCAGCCATTAGAGTGACGGAATCACTCAAAGAAAGAGAGAAAGAACTGCATGACTATTATGTGTTTATACTGAAACTAGTACATTGGGTTCTAATATAACATAACATAACAACACAACATACACAGTAAACTTGTACAATATAATATCTCACTGGGTTAGTAAATGCTTTAGAAACAGCACGTCTAATAATAACAAATATATTTTAATAGCTTAAATAAGTTGGTACACTATATCAAAGACATTTAATGTCCTAAACATTTAGAAAGTGTTATATTTAAAGTCACCAAAATGGATGGATGGAGTTTTACTGAACACGCTAACCCTAAAATAGCTTAAAAACCTAACGAACGTGTTTAAAGAGCAGCATTTACAACATTGTGTTTAGGTGGCTGGACAATGAGCAGGCGTGAGATCGCAGAGCTGAGGTGCATCTTTGAAGCACTGACGTCAGAGCATAATCCCGCTGACGTCACGACGCTTCTAGTGAAACAAACCTCGATGGCGAGATCAGCGCACAACGCTGCGTTTTAAAGCGCACGTTTCCAAACCAGTATCTGCGCTACAACAATCACGGCGGTCCATCGAGTAACCGAGGCGTCACTTTGCGTCTGACTCCGGTAAACCAGCGCTCATGTGTTTTATAGATGCGGAGGAGAAGCGTAATTATTACTGTTGCAGCTTGACGCGCGCTCGTGTCGCGTCTGCGCTGGCGCTGCAGCGGCGCCTGCGAGACCAAGACAAATGAGTCTCATCTGACATTATTTGTGGATATAAAGAGCCTGTCAGCAGTTTTCCACGAGAGGAGAGTCAGAGTTCATTGAAACATTCGCGGAGATTAATGGAAGCGCTTTTCAGTGATATCTTGAGCTCTTCCGGCCATCAAACGCTCTTATCCGCAGTTAACCACAAAACAGCCCGTCATCACTGTCCCGGCTAACGATTTTAGGTTGTAAGAACGTTTTCCTAACGTTTCTATTACGTTACAAAACGTTAAAAATGTTATTTTGAATGCTCTAGGTACCATCAAAACATATATTTGAGAAACGTTCCACTAACAACTTAAGAATAACATTTATGATGTATGATATTTAACGTTAAAAAATAACATTTATGATAACTTTGAGAGAACATTTAGAGACTGTTAGCTGGGCATAACCCCCAGCTTTAAAGGGACAGTCCCCGTAAATTTTCACACTGCATTCCTACAAACACAGAACGTTCCCCTAATGTTAGCATTTGGTTCTTGTTTGGTTATTTTTGGGAGTCAAAAATAGATTCTGGGAATCAAAAAGTGTTAGCTGGGATACTGAAGATTTTAAGTGTGGTTTATAACAGATTTGTCTTTTTTTTGATGTTGGTGTTACAGTATCAAAATAGTCCTGCGGGTGCAGAGACAAGATTCTGTATATCACACGCCTTGATAGCAGCTGCTCTGTACTCTGCTACTGTAAGTCAGGACCAATCTATACCAAGGAGCAAGTACAGCACTGAACAAATTAGACACACATTCGGCAAGCACATTTCTAACACCTAACCTTTGGGGACTGACACATCAAGCTGAACAGAGAGTGTAAATGAGCGTTTGCAGGTTTCGTGTCAGAACACACGATACAAAGCGAGGCGATCAAACAGAACAGCGTTAGCTTTCTATAGATTTCTCAGCAGAGAGCTTGTGTTTGGAAGACCGCATCCGTGACAGGAGCTTAAAGCACACCTGCTGTCCCAAGTCTGTCACAGACATCTGCCAGGTGAAGAGGCCGAAGACGAGAGAAAAACAAGCACATCACACTAGATGAAACTCTCTTAAACATCACAGACATGCACAGACAATCCAGTACAGAAGTGTTCACATGGTAAACCATAAAACACAACAATTACACAGTAATTCTCCTAAAGCACAAACTTATAAATTGCACGTGCTTAAACACAAGTTGCATTTACAACCACGATTACTTGCCTGGTTTAATCTGTAGAATTGTTCAAATGACTAAATCCACCTCCATATCAAACATTTCAAATACCTAAAGTCTCAAGAGTCGACATCATCGCCAGTTCATGGTTTGTTAAACAACTTCATTTCAATACAAACACACACACACACGCACACTGGCAGCAGGTGTGACATCATATGGCACAGGAAGTGAAAATCATAGATTCAAGGGAGTAGACATCTGTTTCTACAGAGACATCTCTCCAGGAGGGACCTCTGACCCCTGAGTTGAGAAGCTGACAGAGATATCTTAGAGAAAGTGGAACTGGAATCACACAGGCCCTCTGAATTAGTATGTCCCTGCAGATTAGGGCCATAATGTTTGATAAATGTGTTTTGACTGCTTGCCTTACTTCAAGAGCAGGTTTATCATAAATTACACGCTACGAGGTGTTTTGTTCCACATTAAAGATGCCGACCTGATCATTACAGGCACCAAAATTAAAAAATCTGGGTTCATATTTTGCTTTTCCATCCTTGATAAGCTTCAGCCGCACATTACACAACATCGCCTGCGCACTCACCTGCTGCCCAAAGTGTCGTTGAGGGACGCCTGTCGCGGGAGTCCTGGAGCTCTGCTGCGGTCCCCTGGAGGCCCCTGGGACAGGAAAGGGGCTTCCTGCAGTTTGGCCTTCTTCTCTTGAGGAGCCTCACTCGCACCCGAGGGCAGGGCGCCCCCTGAGCCGCTGTAGAACCAGGCCCCGGACTTGGTGAGGATTTCTTGTTGTTTCCGGCACAGGTTGCACACCCACATGACCTGTAGAAGGAAGACAGAAGTTAGAACACAGAATGTGAAGGATATACAAGAGAAATGAGGTCATATGAGGCATATGTGACACATGAAAGCTTGCTGTCATGAGAGAGGCCATGCACAGAGTTACTTAGTGTCAACCGTAGAGAGAGAGAGAGAGAGAGAGACTGACTGTGAGACTACACATATATGCATACAGCTCTGTATATCTTGCCTCCATTTTAGGTGACGACAATATCAGAGCACCATATAGATTTACGAGTGCAACCACCAACCCACAACACTATACCTGCTGTATACATCATGCACTCCTAAAACTCTTAAAAAACAGCTTAGCAACTGCCTAGCGACACTCTGGAAAACCCCCATAACACACCAGCATTATAACAGTGAGTTTAATTACACATTAGCATTCACACTAAGACAACATCAAACCAGTGGCCACATCAGAGTCATCCACTGATTCTGTCCCTCAGATCTCATTTTATCTTCAGTCTCCTGCTTTCATTACTGCAGTCTGTGCCTTGGACTAAAGAGTCTAACTAAAGTCTTTATGAAACGTTTTACACAAAGCTGTGAACATGCTGCGCAATCACACAATAAAACAGAAGGTCCGATTGTTTCAGATGGATTCTGATGAGACCACAGGAAGGAGCTTCACTGCTGTTGTGGGTTCTGAATCAGACAGCACACAGATATGAGACAGTTCTGATGAATGTCAGATCAGTCTGTGATGTGTGCAGTGAAATATTCATCACATGTTTATCATCACTGTTATCAGATGACAGAAGATCCTGGTGAATCACACAAAGCCTGTCCAGATCACATCTGCCTCAAATTTCACCCCAAAACAATCTTAAAGATATCCACAAGCAATATGGATTAGATATTGAAAAAACAAAGCATGTTTAGGACAAGTACAGTGTTTGGAATTGTCCATAATTTTTATGTCATTTACGAACTTTTATCTACTGTACATGCCAAAAATTCTCAATACTCAATTCACACTCAATACATTGTTTTAAACAAAAGTCAGTATCCAATAGTCTTTAGTTACATCACAACCTTGAACAATGATTGGTTCTATAGTTTCTAGTCAGAGGCAAAAGCTTTAGGGATTTATTATCATTATTTATTATCATTATTGCTCATGAGAGAGTTTGATTAAGACCAAATTTGCATGTGTTTGTGCGTGCAGGATGAGTCATCAGTATTTTTTCTCAAGAGAACACCGAAACATTTGAATGTTCATGAGCTCTTTAACATAAGGATGAACTCAATGCTAACAGACATCAACAAATAACCACAAAAATACAAATTTAAAATTTCAAACTCACACAATACTTTGTGATTTTCTGTAAATATGTAGAACATGCACAATATCTCCAGAGAAGTGTTGTTTATTACTGTATCAAACAACACGATCAGAGCGTCTGTCCTCAGGCACTGAATATTTTATAGATGTCTGAGAAAAGTAAAGAAGTTCATGATAAGAGGAGATTTATGATACACCAGCCAATAGAGACTGTCTGCAGGTGGATCATGAATATTTAATCAGTTTCTATATTTAGAGCCCAGCAGCTCCCAATAGACTGGATGCAAATTCATAAGTGTGACTTTGTACAAACCTAAAAAGGACCTGTTAACAATGTGTTAATTATGCAGCGACAGAATCAGAAACAAACAGAACTTCAAGTAGAGGAAGAGAGCATATGGAGCTTTGCTCTGCACCTGTACATCTCACTGTCTAGCAGTATCTCTATTAATACATTACCAGTTCAAATCCAGTTTGATTTTAAAAGCCTATTTATAGACTATATTTAAAGACTATTTATAAGACCACATGTGAATGATCCTGTGCTTTGAAACACTCCGTACACTTAGTTTTCTAAATAAAAACACGCAGCTTTTGGTGTTTATCTGAATCTCAAACAAAGCAATCAAAGTTGTGTGATGATTATTCTTGCAATGCTTACCCATGCTAGCTGTGTTGTTCAGTCCAGCTAGGAAGGAATGACTGTTATTCATCAACTGGAATTAAAACTGCAGCACCACGGACAGCTTCCACATATTTAATGCAAAAGTCCTGCGTATCGATGACCTTTCAGTGCTAAAGAGCAAATTCTCCTTCTGTAATGACGACTGTGTCTCGATTTCGGTCGAAAAAATAAGATACGATGACAAGGTCCTAATCCTGAGACTGATGAAGAGATGTCAGAAATAATACACAGTAAAATAACAGCAACTGCTTGTGCAGGAAGATGAGACAGACTGATCTCAGAGCATCACTAACACAAGTCTCATTACTGATGCATGTGAGATCGCAGCTCCACCAGCTGAATCTGACTCTCTCACCCTCTCAGATCTCTCTCACCCTCTCAGATCTCTCTCACCCTCTCAGATCTCTCTCACCCTCTCAGATCTCTCTCACCCTCACAGATCTCTCTCACTCTCTCAGATCTCTCTCACCCTCTCAGATCTCTCTCTCACCCTCTCAGAACTCTCTCTCACCCTCTCAGATCTCTCTCACCCTCTCAGAACTCTCTCTCACCCTCTCAGATCTCTCTCACTCTCTCAGATCTCTCTCACCCTCTCAGATCTCTCTCACCCTCTCAGATCTCTCTCACCCTCTCAGATCTCTCTCACTCACTCTTGCAGAACTCTCACTTACTCACTCACTCACTCACTCACTTACTCACTCACTTACTCACTTACTCTCACTCACTCACGTTCAGCTAGGCTGCAGTGTTGAGCAGAATCAACAGTAAAGAACAGATCTCTATTAAAACTAATTCACAAGCTTCAGCGTCAGTGAGAAGCGTCAGTTCTGCTTTTCTCCCCATCAGCGTTTTCTTCTGCTGCTCACACACACACACACACACACACACAGCTGTGGTGAGAGGGATCTTGTTGTCTGAGAAGGTATTAATATTTACAGCTGGCAGTGTCACATGCAGCGAGGAGAGCTGTCCGACATCACACTGAAATACGATCACACAGCTGAGTCCAGCTCTGCTGACAAACATGAGGCAAAGTCAGAACTCTCTTAGACTGACCGCATCATGATGGAGGAAATCTGTACTGTCAAGCACAAACGTGCACTGTTGCTTAAAAAAAATCTGAAAAAACTATAGTTTTGACAAATCTCTTTACAATCATTTGTACTCAGATGAGACAAGGCCTAAACTTGTATAATTTTGCATAAGGGAAACTACATGGGCAGCGAATCACTACTCACTTGATCCCTATAACCTCCCTATTACCAGACACTTGGTTTTGGAATGAATAAATAAACAACAAGGCTATAATAAAATATTCCTGTTCAAAACCCAGACTCCTAAACCAGAGGTCACAGAGGTCAGAATCCCTACAATTACTGAGTCTAATAAACCCTAATGATGTAAACCACAGACAGCAGAAACATAATCCCTGAGAAAAACAGAACTAACTCCATCCTGAGTTCTGCAACCTGATAAAACTCCTCAAGCACTGACAGACAACAGATCTGCAGAATCAGACGCTGAACAGAAGCAAGAGCAGACAGAAGGCCAGACACAACACAAACACAGAACACCATCAGAACACCAAAGAAAACCAAAACCATCAGAACACCAAAGAAAACCAAAACCATCAGAACACCAAAACCATCAGAACACCAAAGAAAACCAAAACCATCAGAACACCAAAGAAAACCAAAACCATCAGAACACCAAAGAAAACCAAAACCATCAGAACACCAAAGAAAACCAAAACCATCAGAACACCAAAGACCATCAGTGATGAAAACCAGATGAAAAACGACTCGCTTTGATGTCACACAAATACATATACTGTAAAATTCCTGACAGAAAACGAACGCTGAACTTTTGCCGCAGGACAGAAACGTCACAGCCGAGATCTCAAAAGACTGAGTTTTCAAATCTACTTCTTTAGAGGAGAAACATCTGAGACAGAGATGAGAACTCCAGTACGTCTCTATTAATGAGCATCTTCTGAGCTTCTCCTACACACAGCACTGCTCAGACTGGCCGTATGTGTGTGTATGTGTGTGTGTGTGTGTGTTCCTCAGGCTGCATGACTGTGAGGTAGTAAGACTGTAGCATCTGAAGGCCGGCTGTCACGCAGAACAGCTCTTTGTTCTGAAGAACAACACATGGGTTCTCGTGTTCTCCGGGCACAGATGGTGATACAGTAAGTTCACCTGCAGCGTTACCTGTCACACACTGGCCCTGCTCATATGTTACACTGATCCCCACACACAGATCTCTGTCACACAAACTGTGGCTGTAACTCATGATGAACCTCAGTAATATGAGCTACAGTCAAGAACTTCTAGACTGTGTCTTCTGAAATGCATTACTGTCTTGTAAAATCTTTACTGTCAATGTGCTAAAAAATGCTTATTGCAACTTAAATGTAAAAACTTAGACAGGAAAAATTATGTGAACCATTTTATCCTTATTTAGAAATTGCAAAAAAAAAGGAAAAGCAAGAGAAAGAAATAAAAGAAGAGGGTGGAACAACTGTTAGTGACAAACACATACAGGGGTGTTCATGTACTGCTGCAGCCAATCAGAAATAATCATGTACTCCTGCAGCCAATCACATTGCTGCTTATTGCTCTAGCAAAGTCATTTAAAGGCAGGGCATCATATAGACCAGTTAGATAAACTGTTTCTGGCTTAACATCCATCATGGGAGGCTGTCGTGATAAAACAAAGGGAGTATCGCCCTCTTGTGGTCAATATGATACCTGCACAACTCTGACAACCAGCTGAGAGCAGAACTTACAGTACAGCTTGAGCTAAATTCAAATGTGTTATAAATAAGTGAATTAATTCTGTTTAGAAAAGATGACAAAAACTCCTGCATGTAAAAAAGTTTAAACACTAAAACAGCATAAAGAGGTTTCAGACTGTACCTTGTTGGAGCGCAGGGACACTCTGCCCCCACAGCGAGCACAGAACTTGGTTTGGCAATAAGAACAGAGGTGGCCACAGCCGTTAGCAAACTTGGTTTTATGGCAGATTCCGCAGATGGGGGCGTCACTCTTCTGTTCCTGACTGCTCTGTGCTTCCTCGCCCATCTTCGTCACCTGCTCCTTATACATCTCAAACTGCTGGTGCAATTTCCTGCAGGGCACAGAACACAGCCAATCAGAACACAGCCATTCAGAACACAGCCAATCAGAACACAGTCAATCAGAGTACAGCCCATTAGAATACAGTCAAACAGAGCACAGTCAGCCAGGACACAGTCAATCAGAACACAGTCAAAACAGCCAATCAGAACACAGCAAATCTAAATATTTAGTGATAATAAGTCAAAAACGATTGGCTACCTGAGTTCACTTTAAAACATTGTACAATTTTCGCTAAAATTGAAATAAAAGTATGAAAACATCACAATTAGCTTCAAACTGACACCCTCATTTTGGCCACTTTCTGTCTATCACTTAATATCTAACATTAGGTTTTTATTTCCATACTGTTACTGCCAGTTCCATTGATGTTCTTACTCTTGCCTAAATTATGAAGCTATAATAAGAAAATAGCATTTTTTCTAGCATGTGTTTCTAAAAGGGTGGACTACCCGTCTACAAAAATTAAATTCTAAAATTAAATTCTCTAAATTACAATATAAGCATATTATAGAATAGATGTATGCAATGACATACTGCACAAAAGGAACAACACAGATAATATACAATTTAATGAGACTTTCATAAATCTATAGGATGACTGTATAATCTGAGTGTCCATGTACTGTACTGTACTGTACTGTACTGTACTGTACTCTCTCATTACAGTGAGAGTGGTGGGGGTCAAAGGTTCAGGACAGACCCTGAAACACTAGCTGCATGTCTGCATGATGCACATGCATTTTGAATGTCCCCTGTCAATCAACCGTAGCCATAGAAACTAAACAAAGGGGGGGGGGTGTTACCCAGAATTGCTCATGCTAATCTCTAAAACTGATGGGAAAGCTTCAGATATATAGAACATACAATCATTAGACTGTAAAAATGCAACAGTCAGTTTTACTCCTTCATTTATGACACGAGACGTGTTTGCCTCACAGTCACATGGAAACCACATGACACAAGCCCTGATTGATCAGCATTTATTAGAAGCACATTATTCCTAAAGGAGTAACAAAACAATGTCTGGCTCTTTATTTAAACTGTGTTTATTGGCACACTGTTTCTTTAACACCCACATCATCAGCGTCTTTCCTCCCATGTGTCAGATACACACACAGGCTCAGGCTGTGCTCAGATACACACACAGGCTCAGGCTGTGCTCAGATACACACAGGCTCAGGCTGTGCTCGGATACATACAGGCTCAGGCTGTGCTCAGATACATACACAGGCTCAGGCTGTGCTCAGATACACACACAGGCTCAGACTGTGCTCAGATACACACACAGGCTCAGGCTGTGCTCAGATACACACACAGGCTCAGGCTGTGCTCAGATACATACACAGGCTCAGGCTGTGCTCAGATACACACACAGGCTCAGGCTGTGCTCAGATACACACAGGCTCAGGCTGTGCTCAGATACATACACAGGCTCAGGCTGTGCTCAGATACACACAGGCTCAGGCTGTGCTCAGATACACACACAGGCTCAGGCTGTGTGTACTCAGGTCCAGTGTATAAACAGCAGATCATGTCCATGCTGAGTGGTCTGGAGCAGCTCCAGAGGTCTGGCAGTCAGCAGGGCTGGCGCACTGGATCAGGTAACATTACAGACAGCTGTTGACCGCAGCACACCTCACCTCCAGCCCGCCAGCCAGGAGACACAGAAGCCACAATATAATCATATGCCTTTCCTGACGTCTCCACTGACACACACAGTTAAGAGACGTCATAGAAACTCAAGCCTGTTGACATGAGTGACACCACGGCCAGCTGAAGACTTACACGTTCTGCTTTATGTGTCATGTGTTATAAAACCCAAACACACGGCAACACTCATCTGCTGCTACTCCAAATCCCTGTGTGAACATATCTGATTATTTTACCTTCTTCAATCTTTTGATCCTTTCAGTCTTAAAATATGAAGATGTATCATAAGACTGATGATGATAACAATAATAACCAACAATGAAATAAACCACCTAAACACTGATTATACAGATTATATAATATAAATAAGATTTGTACACATATTATAAAATGATGCCCAGCTGTAGCATCTTTGGCTTGTGTACAGATATTGATTCTTTATTTCAGTGTATGTTTTAAGTGAAACAAAAGTCGCACTGAAACTCAATTAAATAAGTTTAGTCTGTATCATTTCAAGATTTTAAAGCCATTCAGTCTTACTTACATCTCAGGCTCCTCTGCAGGATCTGTGTGAAGATGGTTTGGGGATTTTGTCTGAGGCTGGAGGACATTATTAACCAGGTCAGTGATTCCACTAAAGGGAAACCACCTGCACGAACAAGCAGACAGCGGAACTCAACATCCTGACCATCAAGAGATCAGCAAGACAGGAAACACTGCTGCCGGCCCACACACACACACACACACACACACGGCCATATCGTCATGACAACTGCCGTGTGTAAGGAACATACATGAACCGCATGTAAAGCTATGAGAACTACAGGAACAGAGAGAACGAGAGAGGGACAGGTTCAGACCATTACAGACTGTAGACCAGCGAGTTCTGACAAGCTCTATTCTGATTGGACGGATTTAATTGATTCCAGGAATACACAGGGGTACACAAGTTCGCCTGGAAACAGAAACGGGTTAAAAGTTACAAGGATGAAACAATACAAGCATTAGGGAAAAAACTAGTTAGCTAAATTTGCCAATTTTTTGTTCTTCCTGTGTATGTTGGTGGTTTTTGATCATAATAATTTCCTTCCAGCAGAATTCAGAAGTTTGGCTACGTCTGAGCAGCAGAAGGTGAAAGGCCGAACAAGACAGACAGACAGTAAGAGTGAGAGAGATACAGAACAAGAGATAGAAAAACAAAAAAAGAGAAAGCAAAGAAGCAGGAGCAGGTGAAATTAACGCAGAAGCAGAAGAGATGCAGTATTGAGAGAATCAAGCGGGACTGATGCATCCAGTCTACATGTGGATGAAGCTGCCGAAACTTTTTGAATAAAGCCATGACACACCGCGGGCAGCCAATCACCCGAGAGAGGAGGAAAAACAACAACCAATCACTGAGAAAGCCACAACAAACCACACCCACTAACAAGCCAGGAGGGGATATCAAGACGTCTAGCTAAAAGCAGAGCCACACGGAAGCAGAAAGACGCAAAAGAATTTATATGTATGTTTTTTAATCAAATGTTTTGTGTAAATCTGAGACATTTTTGTTATCAATCAGAGTGTTATATTCTCCATTTAAAATATTTCACCATGTTTTTACCATGTTTAAATGAGAAACAAGCCTTGAAATGAGTGCAGAAAATGTGCAGATTCCGTGTGGGTCCGACTAAAAGTTACTTACTGAACTGGCTGAGATTTTGCATCTTCTTTGACCCTAAAAAATAAGTGAACAAATAAAAACTCAGTGAGAAAAACAACACAATGACAACAGAAAAACACGACAACATGAACTCCATTCTAACAAACTCAAACAGAAGATGAAAATAAAATATGATCATAAAACTTGGAGGCAACACAAATATAATAATGATTAAAAACAACTGAATATGGAAACAAATAATATTATGAAAATGAACACCAAACATATGCACACAAAAACATGTAAAGTCATGCAAGATGTACAGGTGAAGTCAGTAAACGGATTTGAAAATAAAAACTATGTAACTTTTTCACACAAATCTCCTGAGGACTCTCCTGAGTCTGCCGTGAGTTATTTACTCTCATGGTTAACCTTTGTCTTTAAATCAGAATCCTTGTTAAAGCTGTATGTGATTCCCTCAGGACAACAGTTCAGTATCACTTTCACCTTGTTTTGCTAACACTTGTGAAATTATGTTTATTTGCGCAACACAATCTGACTCTGTGCTTTAAAGGTCAGAAGTTTTTTGATACGTCAACCTCAGAATCGGCGTCATGGAATACAGTGTTTGAATCAACAACATGAATCACATGCAACTTTTAAGCCAATCATATTGCAGCACAGGGTACAAGCGCTGACATTAAACAGAACATAATTATAACCTCAATTACTACTAAATCATCTCAAATAGTTCTGAAACCCTGCACAGCATACCTTATTAATTATGCAAACCCCCAGCCAATAGCTGGTCCTCAACTACAACACCAGCTGGTGTTCGACACCCTAAGTTCTCACTCGCACCCTCAAAGATGTCACTCCTCTCTCACTAAATGCTTTTGTTGGAAAGAACAAGCGTACTAATTCAATACTAGCTGAGTTTCAATAGACTAGCAGAGGTTAGCAGAACAGCTTAACCAGAAATGCATCTTTCTCTCAAGCCTCATGGATCACACGCTTTACACACGTTCAGTTAGAAACAACCATGTAACAGCACTGACAGTTTCCACGTAATCATGACCTTGTGTCAGGTTGTCATGGTAACCCCTACGCAGTGGAAACACCGGATTACACACGTATCACATATGACAGCAAACACGTGATCGTCACGACCCCAAACGAAACTCTGATTATCATCAGAGGACTCTGAGGAAAGATTTCACTGTACTACTGAAATCTAAAACAGCAGACAGTTTTCCTGTGATGGTGAGGTTTAGGGGTAGAGTTAGTGTAGGGGATATACAGTTTGTGTTGTATGAAACCGTTATGTCTATGAAATGCTCCCGTGAAAAATTAAAACACAACATGTGTGTGTGTGTGTGTGTGTGTGTGTGTGACACTACACATTGCTTCCTCACACTGCTGAGCGAGCGTGTCAGCAGTGAATAGAGAAGGAAAGTGCTGATACATAACACAGAGACACATCTCTGCATGAGGTTTAATTACTCTATAATTCCAGATGCCAGTGTGTCACTCTGTTCTGGTCAGTAGAGCTGGCAGTGTCCACACTCTCCCCTCAGAACCAGCACACAGCCCGAAACATCCAGTTTCCAGTTATTCTCAACCTGATGCCTGTTCATCGTTATTCTGATCCTAAACAATCCCACAATGCACTGTGGAGGGCTCAGTAAAGGTTCTGTGCCTTAACATTTCTTAACAAACAACCAGTTTTAACAGTGTTTATTATTCTTAATTAAAGTTAATTGATAAACATTCAATTTCTGAATGTAAAGCATGAAATAATTAAAAACTTAAAAATTGATATATTTAAATTAACCTTAGGTTAAAGACTGTCAAAAGATTGTATATTGTTAACCTTTTTCCATATTACTGTTTTAGTAAGTATGCGGCCTTAGAAGGCAGCTGTCAGTGGTTGCCAGCAACAGGTTATGAGATCAGAGATCAGTTTTATGAATGTGGATCTCTGTGTGTGTGTGTGTGTGTGTGTGTGTGGGTAATAGTACAGGTGGCTGAAACACTGCGGGACCTGAGAACACAAGATATCATGAGGCAAAAGACACAGGTCAACATGACCTACATCTCACTGGACCATCTGAGAGAACCTACTGAATAAACACTGAATATGGTTAGGGGCGAGGGACATGAGTGCTATTTCGGAGTTGCCTTTTCTGTTAATAATACATGCAATGCTGTCTCATGTCACGTGTCTCATGATGACATTAGATTCTGCCTATGTAGGGAGCCTGCTACGTTTTGGAATGGAGCCACAGTGTGACATGAGGGCTTGCTAGCATGAAGGCTGTTCTTCAGCCAAACGGAAGCTAAATTTGTGGCTTGTCGTCACACAACGGCGCCTAAAATAGCACGTGAGTTCAAGGCAGACACCTGTTCATTAGGACCATTCATCAGGACGGCCTCCCTCGAACACGTTTCTCTTTAAAAGAGGATTAGCTCTGAGGGGCTCTTGATTCCAGCTGTCATCGCTTCCACCATGACATCTGGATAAAAACAATCTCGCTTGAGCTCAGAGCTCACAGCACTGTGACTGGCTGCTGCAGACCCTTAATAACCTTCTGTGGGACAGCTTCAAATCCCTCCGCACATTTAGCTCCACCCTGTACGTCTAAGACACGCATTTAGATCTGTAGGCAGATGTTGCAACAAGTCTAATCTAAACCCAAAACAATCAACCTGATAAGCATGTAAATGCCCCAATCCAAACACTGAACAGCACAGCAACATCCAGATCTGCAAACATCACGAGTCTGTAACATTTCCTGCATATTTTACCATTTATTTGTTAGCAGAGGTTTTAATTATTTTGTTAATTATATTAACTCGTCTCACTCTGGTTTTGACTTTACACTGTTTGTTTAGAAGGGTAATATATATCATTACTGTATTAAGAGATCAGACTTATGGTGTTCATCAGGCATCAGACACTGATAAACTACATCTGTGGTTTTCCGACAGAACACGTGTGAACTTCAGGAGAAACCGACGGGACCAGTTGCTTAAATGTTCTTAGTGGAACATTTTAAAAACATTAGAAATAATGTTAATACATCATCTAAAAAACTGAACGTTTTGAATGTTTCCAGACATTTTAAAACAACAATTTTTTAACTTTTTGTTACGTAATGGATAGTTTTTACAACCAAGAATTGCTAACTGGAAATACAATCCAGTGTATCAAACAATCAAGATGGTGGACGAATCAAGAGAAAGGTGTGTGTACACATAACCGGATCCTGACAAAACAGTTTAGAGACCAAACACTCTTTCAGGTCTAGTGGGTCATCCGGCCATGCACACACACACGCACACACACACGCACACACACACACACGCACACGCACACGCACACGCACACACACACACACACACACAGACTATTGTGTGTGTGGGGGAGGGAGTACCTCTTTAGAGTAAGCTACAATAATAGCCTACATGACCAACAATAGGGCAGTAATAGATACCCCCAGAAATGCTGAGGAGCACAGTTTCCTGTCACTGTTCAGAACAAGCCCGGTTAGTTTCAAATACACACTAATGTGCTCACAAAAACCCACACAACACCAACACCTGTGCCAGAACACACATGAGGTCACTGTCGGTCATTAGTGGGGTCTTCAAACTTGATTGGCTCTCTATCCCTTTAGAAGACCAGCAATCTTTTAATCAACAGCAAAGCTCAGATACATCACCGTCCAATATGGCCGCCCGTATTCATTGACCGTCCAAAACATTCTGGCAAAAATCCACTGACACAAATCATCAATGACTTTCTCGTTGGTTTGCTGTACGCAATTCTGCCCCTAAATATCACATCAATTATTTAACAGCCCGGTTTTTCTAAGCGGCCGGTTTTGGACATGAATAAGCTGTAAAGTGGACCAGACTCTGT
>JAZGTJ010010910.1:0-17530 GCA_036877575.1 Botia almorhae
GGAGCCAGATGGAAACGGACGGGCGAGGGACAGAGGATATTAACAGTGTTTAAAAGAAAGGAATAAAAAAGCGCTTTGAGGGGGAAACGGGAGTCCGTCTGTTCTCATTAGCTAGCGCATAGAAAGTGTCACGCTCAGAACAATGCGACCTGGCTGCGAGCTCGGTCCCGAGCCATCTGTGCACGCGTCTGACATACAATGATCAGATTTTCATCACACAATGACAAACTGACGGAGAGTCGGCGCGTGCATTTACGGGCAGGAGGAAATAACCACTCTCGGGTTATTGTGCAGGAGTTTCAGATGGGGACCATATTTTGCAGAGAGACACGCATTACATGTTGCAATTTACACTAACGCCAAAACGCAGCTGGGCACTTTAACAACAAACCCAAAAAAAAAAAAAAAAATACGTCTAAATAAAAATATACTCATGTCATTAAAATATTGTATTCGTTCACGTTATCATTGAATAATTGATCAATGATTTGTTTACTAAGCAAGCGCCATTAAAGCAAAACAGGCAACGCAAAAGTTTGTCAGGTTTTAAATTAATAAAGAAATAGATGTTATATATCGGATATTTTGTTTTGATTGTGAGTCGGTTTTATTTGGTTAAATAAAAAAATAAAAATGAAAAATGAAAAATAAAAATTTTACTTCAAGATCACGGGCAGAGCAGCATATCTTGCGTTTGTGTTCACTAGCGCCACCTAGTGGATAAAAACACCGTTTTTAGGTCCGGACAAATAATTAGCACATCTATTGACAGCCACTATAGTGACAAGCTGTCGCAAAGATGAACGTCTGTGAAGAACTGAAATTAGTTTATCTGGCCAAAGGATGAAAATGTTAGTTTTCTATTATCAACTTTTTACTCCAGATATGTGTCTGTACAAATACATAAAAACTATATGGTGATAATACTTTAATAACAAATTCAGTTTAGGAGAAAAAAACAGAAAACAAACTAATATTGGTGTCCTGCAGTTGTATGGTAAACAGTTTTCCACCTTTTAAAAAAAGTGACTTTTTGTTCAGAGACAAAAAAACTGCTGTTTACTTTCCAACCAACACAAGTTGTTTAGTTTTAAACAGCTGGACAAAACTGCTAGTTTTCATCTTAGCGTCCGTTGGTTATAGGTTAGACGCGTAGCTGTAAACAATAGTATTTGCCGCCCCCTGTTGGTCAGTAATGAGCAGTGACAGAAAATGGCTGGATGGTTCAGTAAAGGACACGTAGATATCTTGACAGTAAAAAGAGACGTAAGTGCACAAATGCCATACAGCAATTTTCCTTAATTATAGTTAAAAATCTCTCGCAGACTCCACACAACTGAGTTTGATATCTTTATCGTAACAGGAAATTCCAGGTTTCTTTGTTTTTAAAATTTTCTCCATAATTAAAATGAAAGTAAAATTTTCCATGTTATTAGACTTTTAACAAGATTGAGGAGCCTTTAACAGCCTCTCCAGGCTAGCAATGTTATCCCTTGAATACACTGTTATTGTATTGCGTACAATATGAACTGGTTTGTGCTCCAATATTCTTGATGGTTTGAAGACATTCAACACTTCCAGAACCAGAAGGAACAAAGAAGCCCTCCACCATTACCAAACCACTCTTGCGTTTTATTGTTTGTTCGATGCATTTTTAAAAGCACAAAAACCGGCTGCTAAAAATGGACCCTTGAAGGTCCTCTGACAAAGCTTTCAGGCCCACATCCTTTCAGGTTACTTTATTTTTCATGAAGCCTTTGTGACGATCAAAGCGTGAATTTGCACAAGAGGTCCAAAAGTTTGAGACCACATTGAAAAGATTCGACATCGTATTTAAACCTAAAAATACTCGAAATGTTTAAGACTGATAAAAATGAAAAAAGGAAACTAACAGGACGTGCCAGTCGCTGAAATGTATACGCTTGCTTTTTATATACGTTGTTAAATGGATAATATAACTTGTAAGCCATATTAATTAGAAAAATGTGAACAAAAACCATTTTTACAAGTGGTATTAGACCAGCACTGCTTCAGCAATCCAAAACTATAGCTATACTATTTGTATACTATTTATAACTATAGCAAATGATGAATGTACTAGTGCAAAAGGTACATGTGACTCCAATGGATTTGTACTTACTGATGCTAGTATAGTAGTCATTCAGCAGAGACATTAAAGGGTATGTGTGGGGGAGGGACCAAGAATTAATGTTAGAAATCTCTCTCTCTCTTTCTCACTTCACTGGTTTTATAGGGAATGATAACTGGATGCAATCAGTAAAGACTGGAGACTGTAAAACGCCTGACAACAGACCACAGGGGTTTAGACAGACAGACAGACAGACAGACAGACAGAGAAATAGACGGATCGATAGACAGACAGACAGACCTATATGTTTTTTTCTATATGAAATAACCCAATACCACTCATCTAGCGAGCATCTAAAATGAAATCTGGCAAAGGATCATACATGCCAACGGATACAAATGGGGACATTAAGGTATGCGTTTTTGTACAGTGTACCTTTAATTAGAGGCTAGAACTCCCCCTAGCGCAGCACGCTGTTTCAGGCTCGGTCCCTCCACCTCTCTCTGCGAAAGTGCATCGCCAGGGCGCTCCGCCTGTGAAGGACACTGTCATTACTGTCGTCAGCTTGGTGGCATTGGCTAAATCTGGCTAAGATACGTTGATCACCGGATCTTTTATTAGGGATATTGGCGTGGCGCAAGGTAAGTTTCTACCCGTACCTATTGTCTCCATTCTTGAGCGCTCACTGCATTGATCCACACAAGTAGCGTTCACCTTTCAGCGTTCAACGACGCCGGAATGCACAAACCGTGGCGTTCTCACGCCCCTGCCGCTGTCTGTAAAATTACAGATTTTTAGCAGTTTGTAGTTCATTTTTAGTGCTTACAGTCCTCGTTAAACGTTATGATCGGTGTTTTCCGGCGAGACGTCAATGATTCACAGTAAATGTGCATGCCATACACCGACTTAAATACTGTGCTCAAATGTATATAGATGCTGTTGGTTACGAAGGGGCTGATTCCTCGAAACTGATCATCAATCTCGGGTCTCCTGACATCGAGTCGCCTTTAAAAATGCAGGGTGGATCAAATGCGCCACATTTAGCGTTTGGGTGCATCCCTTTGGTTGTTTATTTGTTTATCGAGTGTATTGGAAGCAACGATGCCGCTCTTAAATCACATGGTTGGCATTCCATTGACTTGGGTGGTGGTGGATGTTCTGGTGTGGATCCATTACCAGAGGTGTCCGATTCGTACAACGAATCAAGCGTTCATTTTGAACCGATTCATTAATGATTCGGTCGAAGCAATTCGCAGTTGAAGCACCGGTGCATCGATGGAAAATAACTTTGTTTGGAGGTTTAACTGCGTTTTGTCGGTGGGGGAGCCAACATTTGCCTGGGAAAGTATCTTTTGGCGAGTCTTTATTTTGAACCGGGTCATTGAATCAATCCGTTTAAACGAATCGACTCGGTAAAATGAACGCTATCCATTACGCCCATCGGCTATGTGAGATTTAAACACATTTGCGGTTCCCTTCATTTTTTTCCAGCACCAAACGAGTGCGTTTAATGTTATAAAATATGCGGAGCGGTTTTTTAAACGCGCGGTGCGCATGGGGACAACGAGCGTCTTGTGGGGAACGACAAACCGTTGAGCGTTTTTCTGTTGGGTTGGGTCGGGTCAGTAAGATGATGCATTGATGCTTAAGTATCTGAGTAACAACTTCAGATTTGATTATATGTGACAATGCCAAAAAGGGGTAAAGAGGGGTTTGGGGGTACAGCTTTATCTTGATGGTCCTACCAGGGGTACTTGGAGGTCAATGGTCTTTACATTAATGAGGTGCCTTGATTTTCATTATTTTCTACACCTGTGTATGTTCTTATGAATACTGGATGAGTTTACCACCATGAGTTCAAAGCTTTCCTCACTGACTTTCTTGACAACTGTGAAATAATTATCTATTATGAGGTCAGTGTTTATGTTCTTAGTCTCTAATCTCTCTCAAAAGTCAGAAGGTATTAATGAATTAATTTAGCATTTTGTTAGGCACACACATCAGTGGGTTGTTCAGTGTTGTGAAGTCTTATGGACAGAGTTAAATTTAAACGTAAAAATTACGTTAACTTTTTAGCTGTAAGACATCACTGACAACTTTTCACAACTCTCACCTATGACCTAAATTTTTATTTTTGGACTTCCTGGTGCTTCTGGGTCTCTCGTGGAAGCCACTGCAGGCTAATGTAGGCCAGATAGCGCTTTAGGACTCCGGGAGCATCTGAGAGATGGAGCACTTTGAAACACAAAATACTAGAGTTTCAGTCAGCATTTGTTAGTAGCATAGCGTAATTGTATTTTAACAGAGCGCGTCTGCCTCTGTTGTGTTTTTTTTACGTTGTTTCTTATCTGTCAAACTCGGCAAGTGCTTGTTTTTCTTCACTCTAAAGCTCCATAAATAAACCAAGGGAATCTCTTTTGTAAGACAGACATTTATGTCTTTTGCATGTCAGAAAACAGGAAACAACACAAGCCCACACAAAGGGTACCTTTTAATCTACCAGCGCAACTCTCGTAGTTTTTGTCTGACAGCCCATAAATAATGCATGGGCCTACCTAAAAGTTTTACGTGCACAAAAATAACGCTACACATCTCAAAAACGCAGCAAAAAACTGCTCCATCATTCTGTTTCATCATTTTTAATATCACACACACATTCTGTGAGCTTCATCCAGAAATAGGAAAACATGCTATAACACAAATTTCAGTCCCAATTTGTGTCATCATTCAGATACAGAGAGTGACGCTGGATTGAAACAACATAACTGTGTGTGGAAAAAGGAAGAGGGTGTGTGGAATCTGTACAGGGCTGAATTGTGCTGGCTAAATATAGAGCCGACACAGATTCTGCCAAAATCATTTAATTTTTATCAGATGTCAACACCCAGATTAAAGAGAGAGGCTCCGTAATTTAACTTCTCATCTCTTTCTTTCTCTCTCTTTGAGAGAGTGTTTGTCTGTTTTACAATACACAAACACTCAGTTTTCCAAAGTGCTGAACTGTTATCCATCGTCTGCTGTATGTTATAACATGTTGATATATGAGGGCATGTGCATTTCCACAGTTATAAAGAAGTGTATTATATAATAATATTTCATATATTGCATAATATTTCTAATTGGCCATAACATAACACTTGATAGCTTGGTTACTATATCAGTAGATCCATTAAACATCAGCGCACTACAGAGTATTCAGGGTTTGTATGAAATGAATGTATCTGTTAGTTTTACTGTATGTGTGTGTGTGTGTGCTTTTCTGTGTCAGTTATAGGCGCTTATTCTGAAAAGACATTTTTTGCTTCATTACTTCTGTTTCTTTCAATCTCACTGCCCACCCCACTCTTGTTTTCTTTTGTCCTCCTGCCTGTCATGTATTCCTGTTCTATTAGGTAAAGAAATGCCGTTGTTCTGCCCCTGATCAGCCATGGCTGCCTCAAGGCACATATGTGTCTTGTGTGTGCATATGTGGTTCTGTTCTGTGTATGATATGCATTACTCTGCGCTTTAAACATATGTTAAAGGACTGGCTGAGTGGCTCTTAGCAGTGAAGGGATGCGTGATTATGCATCTTAGCTCTGCAGATCTAATGGCTGTGAAAATCCAAGTTTTGATGGCTAAATGTAAAAGCCTGGAGGCATTCTCCCGCTCCAGTTAGTACAACATTCTGTCAGTGTGCTATAATAGCACTACCCATCAGCTCATGTAAAAAATGACCCTGTGTGTGTTTACTCCATACACTGTCCCTATAAGTTACAGCCCTGTTCGGAGGGGACTAGTTTGAGTAAAAACATGTTTAAGGAAAAGGTGGGAGCATCTGTTTGCACCCGGGTGTCGCAAAAGATCAGGTGCTTTGGGTGCCTTCGGGGACCTTAAAATTAAGCGAATTTCTTTCAGATATTCTCTTTTTATATTTGAAATGACTGAAAATAACACTTCATTAAATGTACACGTTATTATAAAAAAGCTGACAAAAATACACCTCACATGATTTTATAGAACGGCTGCTTATAATAAACAAGACTTATATTTGCGAATATAATTGTAACATTACGTAGGTTGTGTAGGCCAAAATACACGAAGAAAATTGTTGTCAAAATATCGGCGATTGTTGACTTTTTACATTTATGCTATTTCATTAGCGGGTAATTGTAATTAGGACATTTTTAAAGATATTGTGCTAGAAGAAACAGACTTGTTAGTTTGAGGGATTAAAATCACAACATCTAAACAATATCCAAATCGAATTTTTCCAACCTCCTTCAGGAAAACTAGTCCAGTCAGAATAGGGACAGTACAGCGATGTTTAGGTAGTTGGATTCAAAAAGGCAGAGACACAAGAAACACATTATTGTGTGTGTGTGTGTGTGTGAGACATGCCAACTGTTTAGTCCTACTGTTTGATCCTTTATCTGAACTGCTGATTAAAGTCAACAGTGCAAGTCTGGTTAGATTAGAAAACTATTTACTTTGAATTGGGAATTTTTGCTTCTTAACCCTGCGAATCCCAGTAATACAATGTATATTTGAAAGATTTTCAGACATCTGTCACGTTTGATCAGGTTTAGTGTTCACACTCCCATGGATCATGTATCAGAAGTCCTCACATTCTTGCATTCTTTCTGGAAAAACACATTTTTTCGGCCTGTGTTACCCTGTGAAGTACACAACAGCTTCAGTCTTCAGAATGGTAATAAATAGGCACACTGTGCCAAACCCGAGATAAGACAAGAGCTGCCTGACATCATAAAATATGTGGATGTAATTGCTTTCTCACTGGAATTCTTCATTATAGGATATAATGACATGGACACTCAGTACCGAAAATGCTAGACCTGAACCTCCCTAACTTGATACACTTTGAGTGCGTTTATGAGTGTACATGGAGTAACTTTAGAGGAATTCTTTCTCTGTGTGTGTGTGTGTGAGTGTGTGTGTTTTCAGGGCACTGTGAGGTAATCCCAAAGGAATGCTATTTGTGCACGTCCAGGTCAGATTTCCTCCATTGATTAGAAAAACGAAGACTTAAAAGTGGTCAGTGGTATCTCTGCAGACGCACATACCACGGCTTCATCTCAACGCATTTTCAGACAAGCCAGCAATTAGAATAGCAGTTAGCTGCAGGATTTGCTGAGTACCTACATGAAACGCACATGCCGGTGATGTGTTGTTACAAAACAGATGCGTTGTCGCATGTGTCGTCGCATGTGTCAGCACAAAGCAGAATTTCAATGGCTGTTTTTATGCATATTTTAAGCCCATTGTAGTCCTCAAGTTCACGTCTCAGGTCGAACCACGTATTTATCCGTGTGCTTAAACAGATTGCAAATTCATTTGGTACCGTTAATGTTGCAGAGTGCCCACTTCACCCTAATTTATGATGATTACACACACCCACTGGATAGTTTGTCACAAATTAATTAATATCAGCCCCCCCCCCCCGTTCAGCCAGTGGGGAGTCGAGAGACGGAGAGTGGTGTATATTTGCATTAAGTTAATTCCATCCAGGTTTAATGTAAGCAGCAACCGACTTGTGATTTGCCGGTTCTAATTTTTGGACCTTTTAATCCTCTTATGCGATTTACAGGTATGTGTGTGTGCGCTCTGCGGGTGTGTTGATTGATTTGCTGGAGATGACAGGTGGCACTAGAGAATGTGTGCTCTCCAGATATGGTAATTTATGTGCAGCTAAATTAATGCACAGTAGTCCGTGCACAAAGTCTAGAGCCTTAGTACTGCGTGTGCTCACCACTCAATCAGAATAAACCTTATATCATAAAGTTAGCTAGCGTAGGCAAAAATATTTAACGCACATGAGTGAAAACAAATAAAAAATGTAAGGATGAGTGTGAAACATTCATGAAACATTTGTGTGTGTCGTTTGGCGTGGGAAAGGACATGTTTCTGCTGCGTGGTGGTGAAGTCACAATTTCAAAGATCAACTTAAAAGTAACACCATGAAACCAAGCACCCGACTCTGAGTGAAGAATACCCTGAAGGTGGAGAACTGAGAGCCAAAAACCATAAAAAACTCGAGCAGAACTGAACCACTAAGAAAAACAGCCTCCACGTCAATCTGTGTAAAAGTGCAGCCGGGGCATTCTGAAGCGTGAGGTTGGAATAGTAATGAATTCCAGTTGATATCCTAAGGATCATGCCTTCAGTTCTTTAATAAATTATTACTAGCAGACATATTCCAACATGTAGCACATGAAAGTTTAATGAAGAAAGTGGGCGTATATTAAAAGTGACTCCGGCAAGCAAGCTACACATGTCAGCTTGGGTTTTGGAACTGGATAAACTGTAATCTGGGTATTACTGGAAGAGAGAAACAGATACATTCCAGGGATGAGCACGATGACATGAAATAAGCTTAAACTTTTTAAGGTCTAGAATTACGATGTGTTTATTATAGCATGGTTGGATTGTATAGGTAGAGTAAAAAGTTAGTTCATTCTCCCTTTGTCTGTCTCTCTCTTTAGGTTAATGTTTGAGAATAAAAAGCCTCCGGAATCGGTCCTGTCGTCTCGCAAGGCTTCATGTATTTCCCAATCATCATCTGCTCTTTAATCGTCTCCACGTTCCTCCCTCCTCTGCATTAAAGCAGTCACACAACACACAGCGCTGCCATGGACACCGAGTCCATCCACTCGGGCTATTCTCATCACTCCAACAGGTCACGGGGGTCAAACAAACAAAGGTAAAGAACTGAACTGCACATATGTACATATGCATGGAGAAGTGCAACACGTTACTCTCTCTCTCTCTGTCTGTCTGTCTGTCTGTCTATCTCTCTCTGTCTGTCTGTCTCTCTCTCTCTTATTTCGTCCCTGAGGTTCTGAGAACAGCATTTTGTCTGTTTACAGTCTTTCCAGATTGCCCTGCACTTAATCATGCAGTAAATTAAAATGAACACAATAAAACAACTCTGCATGCATTTGGTTTAAGCATATTAATAAAATTAAACGAATTAGCCTGTGAAACGATTCTGTTGCTCATTAGCGACAGATTTGTTTAATTCATTCCACTGACATTTATTGAGATTTGGCCTCTAATGTTTCTAAATTCTTCCTCTGAAAAGTTAATCTGTGTCATCACTCATTAAAGGAACGTTCCGGGTTACGGGTGCGCGTGGTAATTTCCTCATTACAAAAAGCTTTTCACACAAAGACATGAATATTACTGCTGACATTAATGTTTAGAAGTCTATACTGTACACTCACATGAGACGGTGATGTCTCCAGTCATTGTATTATGAATTGAATTTCAATAGAATTTAGTCAGGAATCATTTTGTTCATTCATTTTCATAAGCTAGCAATGAAAAGAGATGTTAACACACTGTTGTGAGATTTGGCGCAACCAACGCTATCAGAATAAACATGAAATGAGATCATTGTTGTCGTCATGACTTCTGCTATAGTGATGAAACGAGCAGATCTATGATGAGGACAAACAACAGGAGCTCGAGCAACGAGAACAAACACATGAGAGCCTCAACCATCACAGCACACAAGTCCTCTGTCTAAGATACTGTACAGCATCCAACAGCCAATGAAATCATCAGTGTAGTACTCAACAGCATTTTACACAAGCTGTCGGTAATGCTTCTCTTGTGTTGTACCTGCGACATTCCTGCCATAATTCATTACTATGAGTCAACCTCATTTAGTCATTACCAGGTCAATACAGCATCTGATCCTGATGTGCACAGAAATACTGGAGGATTCAAAGGAAGTGTTTTTAAATGAGCTAATAAAATTGTCCTCTGTCTGTCCGTCTGGATGTCTCGCTGGATGTCTCTGATTGATGTTTCTGATGTCTTCCATTACATTTTTGTTGACATCTTCAGTCGCACTGTGTTTGCGAGTTTGTGTTTTCAGTTGCGTTACAAATGTGTGTTTGTTGCATAGTCTCCTATAATGCATGTTTGTGTTCTTTATAAACACTCTGTTCTGTAACCCTGAGTTTGGCCACATTTTCAAGCGACCAAAGATTTCTTTCCATCCTGTCCAAGCGCTCTTTGACGACACATTCTGATTGGACGGTGCTGACCCCGCCCATTGTAATGAGGAAGTTATTTACTGGTCTCCGCTATTGTTCAGTTTCCTGTATAAAAAGTCCAGTGAAAGGTCCAGACAGGCCTCTGGAATTCTGGTGTGAAAGCGGAGAATGTAAGTGGCATGTTAAAAAAGCCACAAATGCATTTCCTGTTTCTTGTAGTTTGGCTGTCACACTTTGTCTGTCTTTTCCATTTCCATACCGCCCATTCAGGTGAATACCAATCTGTATGTCTGCGGGAATCTCAGAAAGAATATCTGTATGTCTGCGGGAATCTCAGAAAGAATATCTGTATGTATGCATGTGGAATGTTGTCTGTTGGTATAAATATGTTCAGTCAAGTTTCAACTCGTATGAACATGCAAATGCTAGTTAAAACAAAGATTATTAAAATATATTCACTATGTTTTCATACAACACTTTGTCTGTGTTTTCAGATTTCAAGAACTTGCATTAAACATGACTGGCCACAACCGACTTTTTTTCCTTTCAATACTAAATTGAACGTTTTACATTAACTGACATTCTCATGCCTGGTTAGAGGTGAAAACCACAATGTTTCGCCTCGGAATACTATACTGCCCCTCCCATCCTCTCACAAACCCATTAATCACCCACACCAAGTTCACATTTAACATGGAATCACAATCTCAGTATATCTATTCAGAATTACTGTACATACATTGGATATTCAGAATACTGTACATACAGAATTGTGTGATTCTGGAAAACAGGGCTCTGTTTTTTTATTCATCAGAGGAATTGCATTAGAATTCTAAATTCTACTGTATATAACCACCAACAGCTTCAGCACTGTCTACAGTAAAGTAAATATGTGTAGTCATAAGGCATTTTGAATATTTGTAAAAACTCAAGAGATGAGTGAGAATGTATTATGCGTTAGTCTTTAAAGAACTAAATTACTGTAGGTTTAAACTCCACTCTAAGGATTTACCCATGACCTGCTACCAGTGTGCCTTTGAACTTATTCGGCTATTCAGACCAATAGAATTAAAATGGCTGACTACTAAACTATCACTCATTTGTTTGCATACTCTGACCTTAAATGTTATTTTTTGGTTTATTTTGTAGCAGCTGTTTGGCTTAGTCTTCACTACTCAGCTGTAGACGCGCTCTATAATACCAAACAATCTGATAGTCCCCAGCAGCCCCACTCATCTCAGGATTAGACTAAAGCAACAGTGGGTCATGGGTCTGTGATGACTTGCTGTATAACAAGGGAACCAACGGGACTCTTTTGTAATCCTCTATCCAAACAAATGCACCTTTATAAACTGACATCCAAGATACAGAAAGCTTTCTCCTCCCTCATAAAGATTAATAAAAATATATGATATCATAAGCTATCATATTGTAAGATGTAATAAAATATGCTAAGCATATTGTTTTATAGTAATGTTGTAAGGTTATATGGTTCATGGCATATAATTACTGCATTTTTGTTTTTATGGGCGTGTCCCATCGTTTAAGAACCAATCAAATGGCGTACATGCCATGCCATTATATCGTCAAACTTGCCTAATTATGAAAGCGGTATGTTGTGTTTTTACTTCATTGATCAGAGATTTGGCCATCACACAGATCTTGCCGTTTGATAGATTATGTGTGCACATTAATTTCCTACTTGTTTATCTATTTCATTCTAAGGCTTAGCAAACATTAGTTATTGGAAATGAATAAAGACAGGGGAGAGGGAAAAGAGCCCTGCGTGGATTAGGGTCGTCACAGCTGACTGCATCTAACCCAGTTTGCGCCAGATGCTCCAGCCAGAGCGGTGTTGCAAGGGAATGATAGGGTAGACCGGCGCGTTAGTGAGGAGGATGAGGAGGAAGAGTGATGACAGTGGTTATCCCGTTCTTAGTCTGACAGTGTGACCCTGCTCCGATCCCCATGGCAACAGCGTTTCCCTCACCTCCGTCGCTGTGTGTGTCTCTGTCACGCAGTGAACGCAGCAGCAGGGATCGGCACAAGTCACACAGCCGAGACAGCAGCAGCCGATCGGACAAAAACGTCACCATCAGCGCGTCCTCGCCCCAGCCGCCGCACGCGGATCAGAGCTCCGCCCCCACAGACGCCCAGGTGAGTCAACTCAGAATATACAGCCCACCTGGAAGGGGGAATTAAGTGATGCAAGGACGTAAATGAGTACAAGTGTTAGTTGTCGTCGACGAATAACTTGCAGTCGCTGTATGCGTTAATTTAGGGAGCATTTTTGTACTTTGCGGGTCGGAAATTACAAATTCGGTTCCCCAATTAGAAATAAGACAACGCTGGTTTGCTGGTCTAAACTATGTCATTAAGTCCAGTGAAGTGTTTTATGTTACATGAAACGGTATACGAAAGTATGCGATGCTGTAACATTTACTGGCTTTGTTATTTAAATTAGTTTGTTTTGCATCACTAGCCCCATACCTTATTCAGGTCACTTACCCCATATGTATTACAAACAGCTACTATCTAGGTGTGCATGAAACAGTACATCAAGTCTCCGACGAGGGCCACAGACTTGCAGAGTTTAGCTCCAGCCCTAATTAAGCACACCTGCCATCCAACTAATCAGGGTCTTTGGGACTGGAAACAACCAGGCAGGCTTGGAGTAAGTTGGAGGTAAACTCTGCAGGTCTGTAGACCTCCAGGAACATGGATTGGAGATCCCTGTCATGGTGAAAGTTTGCCAGGGGAAGAAACAAGGTTTTGCTATGTTGACCTGTTGTGGGTCATGTGTTAGTAAAGTTAGTCTAGTGTAGTGGTTCAAGATCTGGACTGGAAAGTTGGAGGTTTAAACTTACAGAGTGTCTATCATTTGGGCGCTTAAGATGGATAATTTACCCGAGTGGTTCTGAAGTTTACATTTATGCATTTGGCAGACGCTTTTATCCAAAGCGACTTACATTGCATTATACTACACATTGTTTCTGAGTATGTGTAATCCCTGGGATCGAACCCATGACCTTGGCGTTGTTAGTGCCATGCTCTAACCACTGAGCTACAGGAAAGTTATAAATCAATTGGGATAAAACACACAGAGAACATAACATTTTCGACACAGAAAAGGATTAGTGTAAAGCAACCAGAGTCAGGCAGAGTTTGTGATGGCTGGCTGTTAAAGGACAGACAGAGCATGCTGACTGTATGTGATGTCATTTCAGAGATGGCCGGGATTTAGACAGTGACACGCTCTAGAAAACAGTATTTTACTGCATGTTCTGTGCAGTCAGTAACTCGATTGAAATGTTTAATGTTATACGAGATTAAAATCTAGGTCAATTTCTATCATATGTGTCATAATCTGTATGGACCACATCTGTGGCCTGCTGTGAGTTTTAAAGACATTTAAACGTTCCTGTGACGGATGGGAAATGAGCTCAGATTCTGCAACTGAGGCCTTATGTTTAAATAACAGCAGTAAAATGTAATAGTAAATGTTGTAGTTGAAAATAGTGTGTCATATTAAACCATGCGTTGGTTTCACATTGAGCAGTGAATGTTGTTTTGCGTTTGTCCTGTTTCTTTGTAACATTGGTGAACAAATAATCTCATGAAAGGAATGCCAGATCTTGTGGGGAAGTGTGTGTGTCAAGGTCGATGTCTGTGTGCCGACAGATATGGAAACTAGGAGTGACACACATCTCGGTATGAAGGGACGACGCTTTGTACTTCCTACCGAGACTCCGTTATTCTGACCTACTTGGCACACCCTCGGGGGCAAAAGACACAAAGTTTTTATAGGTCCTCGTGTCTGTCTACATTCATTTGAGTGTGAGTACGAGTGCGAGTGTGTGTGCGCAGATGCATTTCTGTTGGAGAGGACTTTGAGGCATGGAAGAGAATTCTGATCAAGCAGAACAGACCTGGCGCTGAAAGTTTAATGCACTATATTTTATAGATCAATACAGAATAAAGTATAAAAATAAAAAGAATCGTATCTGAAAGTTAAAGCAGAGCAGATCCATTTCAGAACAGCTGAGAATTGTTTTAGATGGATGATAGATGGATGGTTTGATTGATTATGATTGCCCTTGGTTCTATATGGAGGATCCTCTGAGCAGATCCATCCAGGTAAATGTGTTATAAATATCATAGTAAATACAGGAAGGCCCCTGGCACCACAAACATGTTGCTGTCCAGTCTGTTCTTCCCTGTGTAATTTTATCATGTTGAGTCTGATGTTTTTCTTCCTGTCATTCAGTCTGGGTCTCTGAAATGCCATTTACAGTGAGGAAACATTAGACCCTAAAGAACAACAATGGCTTGGAATAGCAAGTATGTAAATTATAACTGGCACGCTAAGAAAAGGGCATGTCTTGTTTTATGTTTGCTGGTCTGTGGCCCTGTTTGAGGGTGTCCATGTGTAATATATTTTATTGCTGCCAAGTAATGTTTATTATGATTTTTTTAGGCCATAAATTGTCTATAACAGGAGCAACATTCTAAGCCATTGTAAAATATTTGAGATGAATGTGTTGATAAACCAGTTGACCGCTCCAGTGTAGCTTCAGGATCTACGTTCCTCTGGAATCAAACCTATGATTCTGGCATCGCCAGTTTTATGCTCCTCCATCTGAGCTGCTGAAACGCTCGTGGTGATGTCGATCTGGAGTCGCAAGCCGATCCAAAACACCTCTACAGATTTATTTTGGAAAAAAAAGATGGAGAGGAAAAGGATGACTGGTGGGTGGAGAGGAGAGAAGTTCTCACACTTGTTTTCCACTCCCTCTCTTCCTGCTTTTCTTTGTATGCTACAGCACAGACTCAGACTCTGTTAAAGGGAAATGAGCTGACACGCATTGAGCAGAACACACATAAACACACACACACACACACACACACAGTGTTTGCTGTGCTGTGTGTGCTTCTTTTGTCTCTCTCAGTGGGGGAAGCACACTCAGCAGTGTGGACTGGGTGAAATGGAATAGATCAGACCGCAGGACGCAGTCAGAGGCAGTGCTGTAGTCTAGCTTGCTTTCTGCTCACAAAGAATCAACATTTATCAGTCAGAATCTTTTCTGCTGGCTGAGTTAAACTACAGTTATATTCTATAATGATGAATACGTTTCAATGGTCAATTTGTAATACAGCCATTTCGGAATACTCGATTCTGATTGGTCAGTCGCAACATTCTGCAGCCAAATCTCTGCCTATTAAGAGTTTTATTTGTTATGATATAAAATTAATTATATTCATATATTTGATAGTTGTCTATGACCACCAGTTTCCTTCACTGTGCTTGCTCTGTTTTTCTCATTTCACACTGCACATTTTCATATCAAATAATCGAATGATTTTAATAATGTAGGAACGACGCCCTGACCCTGTGATGTCATCGGAGAGCTTTTGTGCAAACAGCCACTGCTTTTATTAATGAATGACTCTGAGTGCATCTGTGTTTGCATTTCCACCACCTTTAACAGCACAATGCATTTCTTTAACCTTTTCCATCTGTCATTTCCTCTGTAAAGCCACTTTTTTCTAAAGCAAAAGGATTGTGGAAAGCTCTAAACTATAGACAGAACGGAAAGGGAGGTTTTTTAAAAAAAATTGTCCTCACTTTTCATTTCTGCCATTATTCTTCTCACTTACCGGTAATCTCTCAATTTTTCTTTCATCACTGTCATTAGGGGCCAAGCACAGAAGGTGCGTAAATATCATATTTTTCTTTCTCGGTCTATGGAAGTCCCCAGATCCGTTCGGGGGTCTCAGTCAAACCGTCTAGTTGTGAACGTGTCTCTTCTGTTGAACCTTGAACCTTCAAATCTTTTTGAAGATTTCCTGTGAGCTCATTTTTGTCGGCCAGATTATGGCTACAGCATTTTCAGTATAGCATAGCTGTCTGTGTCTATTATTAATATAAAAATATTATTGCCGTCACATACGCAGAAAGAAAACTTTTCCAGATTAAATTGTTCAAGCCGCATTATTGTGTAATCTGCAGTCTTCAGAAAAAAACAAAAACATTTTTAAATAGTTGTTTATTATAGTTGTATATGAAATACTAAGGACAGTATTTCATATACAACTATAAAACCATAATGGAACGTTAATCTGCCCTGTGTCACATTCTAAACCAGTCTGGCTTTTGAAAGTTCTATTTGTTAGTACTTTGGGTTTTATCTTAGTTCTGAAGATCATTTATATGCAGGTGTATGTGAGTTTGAGTTGTCATTAATATATGCTGATGAGGGAGACCTGAGTTCCTCTGTACTGTCTGTCTGCATTAGCCTGGAAGCAGACCTGTCATCTCAGCAGCAGAGAGAGATGAAAGCTAATCAAAAGGTGTAAATGTGTATTTTTCCTTATTATTGATCTTGAGTGCTTTGCTTGTACGGTTGATGAGCTTCTGAGATGAGATGACAGGCTTTTGGGGCTGTAACTGTATTTTGGTCCATCAGTTGTGACCACGTCTAATTATAAAAAACAGCTTGATACAATAATTCATTCACAGATTGGAGTGTGTTGAATTTTGTATGTAAGACTTTCATTGCTACTCCCCTTGCACCCTTTGGATGACAGGATGACAACTGGGGCGAGACCACCACAGCGGTCACTGGAACATCGGACCACAGCTTGTCTCAAGAGGACTTGGCTGGCTTCGGAAAGGAGACGGAAGGTCCAGTCGAGAAGCTGAACTGTGTACGCTTCCTTCCCTTGATCCTCACCCTTCTCCTGGGTCTGCTGGTCCTAGTCACCCCCCTGGCCTTCCTGGTTCTGCCCCAGCTTTTGTGGCCGGAGCGTCTGCAGTCTTGTGGCACTGCCTGTGAGGGTCTGTTCCTCTCGCTGGCTTTCAAACTTCTCATTCTGCTGCTGGCCGGCTGGGCGTTGTTTGTTCGACCGGTGCGAGCCTCCCTCCCCAGGATAGCAGTGTTCCGTGCACTCCTCGGGTTGCTCACTCTCCTCCTGCTGCTCTCCTATTGGCTGTTTTTTGGAGTGCGCATCTTGGACTCACAGGTATGGGCAAGTGTGTGTGTGTGTGTGTGTGTGTGTTTGTACATCTATGTTTGTACATCTATTGTTATGCAATATTGTTTATATTATTCGGTATATTACCACAGTTAAAGGTGTTGTGGGCAACAGTAACCTTTAACCCTTAACATCCCCTAAACTACGGTAAAGTTACTGTTGTGCATCTTCTCGTTGTTTATTACTGTACTGTGTTTGATCGACAGGATGAGAACTACCAGGCCATAGTGCAGTTTGCAGTGTCATTGGTGGACGCGCTGCTGTTCATCCATTACCTGGCAGTGGTCCTGCTGGAGATCCGGCACCTGCAGCCCTGCTTCTCCGTGTGTGTTGTGAGATCCACTGATGGGGAGACTCGCCACTACAACCTGGGACAGCTCAGGTGCCAGTTGTGTGCCGTGAC
>JAZGTJ010010911.1:0-17527 GCA_036877575.1 Botia almorhae
GACTACAAAACAGAGGCATTGGGTTCTGCACTGACAGAAATACAAAAATGTGTGTGACTAGATTTAAAAATCTAGAGATATAATGTTTTTAAATATGACACCTATTTTACCAACAGAAAACAAATGTTTAATTGAAATCTAAGATCTTGTAAACTTTTTATACCTGCATTCAACGTCACTATACGTTAACGTAAAAAAATTAAAACTGGGAACACATAGTTTTTCTTTATTTTATCATTTTTATGCAATGTTGGTGCTTTTTTGGCACGTTAAATCTATTAATAAACTCCTGCCAAAATAATACAAGACACAAACAGCACATACTGCACATTTTAAAAAACACGATGAAACATTATTTATATAGTGTGCTTTATTTGCTGTCTTATCACCACGTGATGCCTTTAAAAGCATGGGTCTCAGCCCATAATACAACAGTTTACGGACGTCAGTTCGCAAATATATAACACAGTAATGCAAAGAGATAAAGCAATGTAGCAGGTTGTGAGTGGATAAATAATTGCTGTTCTCATAATAAATAAGATGTTTGTTTCTCCATTCAATGTTACGATAAAAGTAGAAGTGGACAGTTTATGAGTGCAGCCGTGAGGACTCCCGGAAGAAATACAAAATGACCGTTTTTTGTTCCTACTGTCGCACGACAAGCATCAGTCGGTATATGTCTGTCAGAAACATCAATCAACGATTAATACAATTTTCTATAACAATATGTTTATGTATAGAGTATGACTTTATGCTGAAGTTCAATATTTATCTTGTATCAGGTGAACAGACTTTTGCTCGTTCAATTCCAAAAATGATTATAACAATCACTTACGTTTAATATATATTCTATGATTTTAAAAATCATTTAATTTATTACAACGCAAATTGTATGCTTTACACCGTGAATACGATTCTCCACTCCATCAACGATTCGCGTCATACGTCATCTGACGTCGAAGGCGCTCGTCCAATCAACTGCAGGGACGGAACAGCTTCTTGTGTTTGAAATCTTCGCGGTTAGAGTTTTGGTTTAGCTTGTTGTCAGATTTACAAGAAGATTTGAAAATAGGTTTTCTGTCAATACGCTTGTCAAAGTATTCGTCGTGGATACATACTGTATCAAATGGTATGTTAATGATATGTATTTTATAGCGTTAACCTAACCTTTTGTGACCGGGTTGAAAGGGATGGGCAGTTAGCGGATGCTCTTAGCAAAACGCTGACAAATGCTACTAATGCTAGTAAGAGTTTAAAAGTAATTATAAGATATCATATGAAGCTTACGGATAGAGTAAACGGATTTTTTTCTAGTGTGCAAAAATATAACGTGTTGAAATACAACTAAAGTAAATTAGCACCGTTTTATTCTGCAAGCTGTAGTCATTGCTGTGCAAACATGAAAGGGCCATTTCAATGAATCGGTGCCATTTGCTTATTGTAACGCTTCAAAATTAAACTTGTGTATTTGATATGATCTCAGATATGTACGTCATGTTTTGCATGGTTTCTTAATGGAACATGGAACATGGATGCATTTTGTAAAAGGACTAAGTTTTTAACATAGATGCAGCAAATACATGAAATATAGCTGAAATGGCATTGGATGCTAATAGCTTGAAGACCTGACCAAATGCCATAAAATAGCATTTTTAACGTAAATAATTTCTAACATATAAAAACCTGGGTACAGACTAAAATGAGTATTTTACATAAAAATATTACAGATTTCTTATAGAGAAAATATTTAAAGCATCAGTGGATTATACAGTCACACAATAATGCAAAACAAAATCTGAAGGATTATGTTCCTAATATTTCATGGTAAAGTCTTATTGACTAGTATAGTATAAGCATTTGTTAACCTCTCATCTGTAAGTTATCTATAATGTTATCAAGTCAAATAAGAAGAACAAATGCTTAATTCATATTACCACCATTGCCTGAATGTTTTCAAAAATCCAACAAAGGTATCAGAGAATGTTCACATTAAGTACACAGAAGAATTATTTGTTGTTAGAAGTGCCATTTGTTTTTCGTACAAACTGGAATAATGGATATTTTTTACATGTATTGTAGAGCACTTGTCATTTTTATTACACTTTCATGTGTTGTTTGATACATTTTTCATTGCTGTCTGATTGTTGTTTAAAGTCACTCAGTTGGTTAATTATATTCTCTCCTGTTCGACAGATAAACGAACATTAAGGAGCAGAATAAAACAGGGTGATGTCAGACGTAGAGGTGTGCAGCCATGTGAAAGTGGTGGTCCGAGTCCGTCCTTTGAACGACAAGGAAAAGAATGGAAATTACAGAAAGGTGGTCGATGTTGTCGACAACCACATGCTCATCTTTGATCCCAAAGAGGAGGAAGTGACGTTTTTTAGGGGGCAGAGGAGAGGCAACAGGGATGTGCGGAAGAGAAGTAACAAAGACCTGAAGTTTGTGTTTGACAGTGTGTTTGGAGAGGACTCTTCACAGCTGGAAGTGTTTGAGAACACCACTAAAGCCATAGTGGATGGTGTTCTGAATGGATACAACTGCACTGGTGAGGCATTCTTTAGTTCTTATAAAAAGTACCTTTCTGTGCCAAGTGCCTAAAAAAGTTTTTTGTATTGTTTACAGTTTTTCCATTTTTTTCCATGTACAATGAAAAAAGGGTCTTGTCTTTTTCTAATAAATGATTGCTGATGTGATTACCCAGCTAACAATTTTAGGTTGTTTTCTAGAAACGTTTAAAACATTATACCGACGTTGCTGCAAGAATGTTTTTTGATAACTTTTAAAGAGCTTTAAGTGAACATTAGCAAATTTTTTAAGAACGTTTCCTGTTAGCTGGGTAGTACAATTTCACTTATTTTCACCATGCAAGATGGATTTTGGTTAGGGTGTTTTTGTTTTTCTGGTTTTTGAGCACAGGCTAGTATAAACACTGTCATTTTTATCTGTTCTCTTTCTGAGGAATTTAAAGGGCTTTGTGTCATCATCAGAGCCTAGTTGAAGAGCTGTTGGTTCGAGTAGCTCTTTTCTATGTTTGCTACAGCGTTGTTATGCAATTAAGATTCTTTACCACTAGTTGATACTTTTTAGGAGTTCAGACTCTTTTTAAGTCCGGGATTATTGTTGTCATGGCAGCTGTATGGTTGCACATATTTACTCTGAATTGGTCTTCTGCGTGTGGCCAGTGTTTGCCTATGGAGCTACAGGAGCAGGAAAAACTCACACGATGCTGGGCGCGGCTGAAGATCCGGGAGTGATGTATCTTACCATGAAGGAGCTGTTTGCTCGTATGGACCACAACAAAGAGGATAAAGTCTTCGATGTAGCCTTTTCTTATCTTGAGGTGAGGCTTCAGACACGCACGTAGTCTTTTGTGCGTTTATAAATTTACATTTTATCTTTGTAATAAATGGAGAACAGTCGTGCTTTGTTGTAGTTCCAAGTTCCGTCTCTCACCTCCCACAGTTACAGACTGAATTTCTTTCAGTCCTTCTTTAATATATCTAATTTAATTAAGTGTTGGTTTGGGCTAGAGTCTAAATTAGGGCTGCGTTATTGCAGGTGAAGCTTTGTGAGTTAGTCAGTGTGTTCTGAGCAGCTGGGTTTCCGCATTCTCTCCCGAACAGGTTTATAATGAGCAGATACGGGATTTGCTAACTAACTCTGGTCCGTTGGCGGTGAGAGAGGATGGTTCCAGTGGAGTTGTGGTTCAAGGACTTACCCTGCACCAGGTAAATTGGACTGACTTGTGTTATTTCTGCATGGACGTTTGTAGACCACCAAGAGTCATTGATTAGTTTGGTCTAATGGGAGTGTGTGTTGTCTCATTACTTTGTAGCCCAAATCTGCAGAGCACATCCTGGAAGCTCTTGATTACGGCAACAGGAACCGGACGCAGCACCCCACTGACATGAACGCCACGTCTTCGCGCTCTCATGCCGTATTCCAGGTAAAGGGTTCTCTGTAAATATCACATCCAGTTCTGCGTAACTGTTTTGATGCTGTGAGCCCTCATGTTTCCACATGCGGTGGCTCCACAAGGGGCATGAAGTTTTAAATTAACGAACCAATTTACACGAAGCTTGTTATCTTGCTGTCAAGCATGCTGAAGGTCATAAGTGGTCGCGGTGCATTAAAATAAATCAACACTTTGTGTTTTAGATTAAAAGCTTTGACAAAGCAACAGGAAATCGAGCCTTTTGGCTTCCCTAATTGTTTCAATTTATTTCATAAATGAAAAAGCTTTGATCTTCTTTGAAATCTGATATCTCAGTCATCTTTTAGTTGAGCTTGGAGTTTTGGAGTTACCTGCATAGTTTAAACCAGTGTCAGCTGACTTAATGCAACTGTTAAGCAAAAATGTACATTTTCTTGTTCCATGTTTATTCTTCAGATCTACTTGAGACAGCAGGATAAGACAGCCAGTCTCAATCCCAACGTACGTGTGGCTAAGATGAGCCTAATCGACTTGGCCGGATCGGAAAGGGCCAGTGCCACCAACACCAAGGGGGCCCGTCTCCGAGAGGGGGCCAACATCAACCGCTCCCTCCTCGCACTCGGGAATGTCATCAACACACTCGCCAACCCCAAAGTAGGTCTCTAGCTCCTATGAAGTGAGACTGAGGACTTGATTACCCAGAGCTTGTTGAAAAGAGATCTGACATGAATTCATATTTAAATGGACGACAACATTAAATGCTGTGAATGTGGGATACCGTTTGGTTAGTACCAATTAGTTTTATAGATAAACACAAATTTGAATTTATTCAATGAAAAATAGCAACCGGAGTGTCCACCATCCCACACCATGGGAATTTCTTCAATTCCAACTGAGAATGTCCGGAGTGTCCAAAAATGTTTATTTTTTGTGGTCAGTCACCATATAAATCTTATACCTACATTTTATTTGTTCAATCTTTTGACTAGCAGTGTAGCTAAGAGAGGTGGTGGGATGTCTCACTACACTTGCCTTGTAGAAAGACTTTTGGTCTTTGGTCATATAGCAGCCCTGTAATCCACAGAGCTGACAGCCTCCTCTTTGATCATTTACTTTTTCTTTATACAAAGCGGGCCTGCACTGAAGCAGGAGGCTGTAAAGCAAGAGTCTGTACTGAAAGCTCCATTTCACATATTTATATCTGTTCCTATGACTTCATCACCCAATCTGTGCAGAAAATGAGATAACGGTGTACAGATTCTGTGTTGGCCTATTAAAATACCCCCGGCATCTTGGTCTGATGTAAACAAACGTGTTTGTTGTATCATTATTATCTTCACTGAAGTCTTTCTTGGGTCCAGTCTGGGTCAGCTGGGTTCATAGTGCGCTGTGTGGCTCTCATGGTTTTAGCCTTCTCTGCTCTTTGCTTTACAAACCCAAAGGCTCCGCTGGCTCTATGGTTCAATGGCTGATGGTATCAGTTAGAATACCTACAACTCTGTTAGCCTGGACTCTTGTTTACACATATCTCTTAGGGCCTGTGTGTTTGTGTGTGTGTGGTCCTGGTATGTTATGTAGAGTATAGTAATACCAGCCAATTTTTACCTTGTGGGGGCACTTTTTGGTCCCCATGAGGAACCAAGCTTATAAATCATACAGAATTATCTTCTTTTTTTTATCTAAAATAGAAAAAGGTTTAAGTTTAGGGGATGGAATATACAGTCCAGTATAAAAACCATTACGTCTATGGAATATCCCCATTAAACATTAAAACCCAACATGTGTGTGTGTGTATAGAGCTCTAGCTTGTGCATCAGTGCCGATTCCGGTACACCAGTGACTGTGTGGAATTCTATCCAGATTTTCCGTCTCAGACAAGGTTTGAGGATAATTTACCACCCAATCCCATTAGCCCGTGACGGATATAGAATGTAGTCTTGGAAAATGACTGTTAAATCTGCCTCGTGGTGTTTGTTTGTGCCATAAGCCATTATAAAGCGTGTCTTGATTATTATTGGATGTTTAGTGCTGTGTATCTCACATGCTGATGTTTAGCTTTTGCATCTCATTAGTTACGGCAGGAAAAAAAACAGTAAATGGATGCGTGTTTAATGCCAGCTTTTTAAAATTGATTTCCTCAAATTGCTCTATGAAATAATTGAATTAGTTTAGATGATATTAATAGAAATACAGGCAAGAAAGAAAATGACAGAAACGTGACTGAATTATACTGTATCTAGTGCATTCACTGTATCTAAAGCAAATCTGAAGGTTATTTATTGGTTTGTTTCTTGCTTTTTAGTTTCTAGATGACATTGTTTTTTTGCCATTTTAAATGTAGTTTAGTAAATATCATAAACCGTTAAAATCCACGTGACTCACTAATTTTCCATCTCCATATCTTTTAAGTTTATCACCACAATTGTGGAAGAGTTTGCTTGTTCTAGCTCTTGTCCATATCAATCTAAATTGCTGGCTTTGTTTTTGTTTGTTTTACCAAACAACAAGTAAGAGAGCATTTGAAGGTTAAGGCTGTTTTGGTTCTGTTAGTATTTGTTTTGTCTGGAGTTTCTTAGCATCCATTGCATCTGTTTTGTTCTGTAGTACAGTTGAATAGATGTTGTAGGACAGTCAAATGGTGAGGTAAAAAGTGTTATTTCAAAGTCACATTGTCCCAGCAGGAAATATGAATATTTTGGAGAATATTTTTGAAGAAATAATGAGATTGACCATCATTCAGAAAAAGTCTGTGAAAAGTTGAAACATACTTAGGTTGTACATTAGAGCAGAGATTTATAATGAGGTCCACAGACCTGCAAAGTTTGGCTCCAACTCTAATGAATCACACCTGAAGCAGCTAATCAAGGTCTTTGGAACTGCTAGAAACATCCAGGCAGGTGTGTTGGTGTAGGCTAGAGTTTAGCTCTGCAGGTCTGTGGACCTCCAGAATATGGATTTGAGATCCCTGCCTTAGAATGTAATTAACTGCAGCACCAAAGTCCACTTCAAATCAAGAAGAAGTGACTAAAAGACCTTATTGTATGATTGGGTCAGTTGTGGCCTACTGGTTAGAAAGTTGAACTTGAAACCAACAACCAGAAGGTGCCCCTGAGCAAGGTCTACTTGGTCATACTTGGTCTTCATGTCACTTCACTGTTGTGACCTAGGGGGTAAATATGTTTGACCCCACCAGGGTTCTGGTTCTCAGTATGTTTATTGTGTATGATGTTTTGTTTATGTACTATGTACGTTTGTGTTTGTTTTTATGTGATTTTTGTGTTTGTTGTTTGATGCTGGAGAGTATTGGCTGGTCCGTCTGTCTGTCTGTCTGTCCGTGTGTCCGTCTGTGTGTGTGGTGTGTGTGTGGTGTGTGTGTGGTGTGTGTGTGGTGTGTGTGTGTAAGGTGAGGAGGTTTGTCCCTGTCTCCGGGCCCCTCCACAGTGCAGCTGCATGGGTATTGTTTTCATGCCATCCGCATAAATTAACCTGTCACACAGACGACTCTCCTTACCCACATTCTCCTGGGAGGGCCTGAAACGGGCCAGTCACAGTCACATGTTTCTTATCTAAATGGGAACATCCATAGACTTCTATTGTTTTTAAACACTGTTAGTTATAAACAATATAACCTAACCCACTCTCTAACTCTAACCCCAACAGAAATCATTTAGCATTTTTACAGCTTTTTTAGTGATTTTACAAATCAATGTCCTCTGAGGACATGAGGAGATTTTGATCAGATAAGTCAGGTTTTGCTGCTTGGGTACAAGTTTGTCCCCAATATATGTTTAAGTAACCCTGCACACAAACATAGTACTGACACAGCTGTGCCAACAGAGTAAACATTGTAAAATCTGATTTATTTGCTTATTTTTTTGCCGGTTTCCCACAGGCCACTGCTTTATACAAAACTATAATGAATACATTACCACATACCGTCAACATGTAAGCTGTAGGTTAAGACATTAGCTGGACCAGCTCGGATATACAGAGTTTGTGTTCTTGCGCGACTTTCCTCATGTATGTCAACAGTTTCACCTTAGTGAAGTCGTGGCTTTGATGTGCTTTGAATGTGGACGGCACACCAGTCACTAGATTAATTAGAGGATTAGTTGGCGTGTGAATGCTTTTATTCACAGGTTAGACAGACCAGTCAGATGAAAGAGAGCGTGTCAATTGTCTGTTTAACCGTGTAACAGCACAAAGCTGTTGAAGATGTTCAGAGATGAATGACTGTCACGATCTGGTAGAAAACGTCAGTCAGTATCTGTGTTATTTATTGACGTTATTCTGGGATTGTAAAAAGTCCTTGAAGAGATTTACTGAAGACGGTAAAGATGCTTCGTGACCGCAGCTTTGTAGAGATTTGATCTCACGCTTGCAAACGGCAAGTTAAAACCTGCAAATATACAGTTGTCAGAATCAGATCTGTCGGCATCTGTGTTATTGAGTTATTTGATGTAATTCTGGAATTTCAACAATTCTAAAGGCACATTTTTGACAGTATCGTGAAGACTGCTTTGTAGAATTTTGGCCTCTCCCTCGTCTCTAAAATGACCTGAAATTTTTCCTCAGTGTAAGAAGACGCACATTCCTTACCGAGATAGCAAGCTGACGCGGCTCCTCAAAGACTCTCTCGGTGGAAACTGTCGAACCGTGATGATCGCGAACGTCAGCCCGTCCTCGCTCTCCTATGAAGATACGCACAACACTCTCAAATATGCCAACCGCGCCAAGGAGATCAAATCCAACGTAAGTCCTCCATATACACACAGTTTCAGCAGTCAACAGCCGGCCAGCAGCATTGCCTCAAATCACAGATCGCAAGCTGATGCTGGCAGGATGCGGAATGCGATTGTAAGCGCAGCAGATGCGTCTCATTTCTCTCTTTTTGTTTTCCTGTGTTTTAGCTGAAGAGTAATGTCATGAGCTTGAACAGTCACATCGGCCAGTATGCCATCATCTGTGAAAAACAGAAAGCTGAGGTAAAATATATACACACACACACACGTACACATACATATACACATATACATACCCATAAACATGCCTGAATCTTAATAATAGATCTATATATCTATAATAAATCTTAATAATGTTTAATTATGACTGTAGCAAGGCAATAAGGCACTGCTGGCAGTTGCAAAGAATCTTAATGATAATTTTTTTTATATAATTTTTGGGGGCCCTAAATCAAGTGTTTTCTAACCTCCTATTTGCTAGGGTGCCTTTATTTGTTTCAAATTTAAAGGCAGCATATTTTTTCTATAGCATGGCACAATGTTTGCTGTCTGATATCCCTCTGGTCTGTTTCCCCTGATAGGTGAGATGGGTCTGATCCACATTAGACTGGTTTGTGTAATGCGACCAAAGGTCACAAAGTGTGTGTGTGTGTGTGTGCTTGTAGATCATCATGCTGAAACAGAAACTCAAAGAGTATGAAGACCGGAAAGTGGAAGTTCCGGCCCTTAATCCAATCCCCATCCAGAGAAGAGCCGAATTTGAGAAGTAAGTTGTGTGTGTGCGTACGTGCAATAATCGTTCATTTTGCTCTGTAAGCTTGCTGTTTGCAGGCATTCATAGGCTGCTCAAGACCTGTGTTTTCATTTGCATAGATGTTGTTTATTTTATGCAACCTGTGATGTGCTCTTTAACGCCATCTTTTGAAACTCTGCATACACCTCAATTATTCATAAGTAAGAGTACAGCGGACAAAGACAGACACCGTCGCAGGTGGAGGTCTCCTTACTTCTGCATCTTTCATCAGATCCGGTGGAGAATCACACTCGTGCTTTTCGTTTTCCACTGTTTCTTTCATGATTCAGCTTTGTTATTAATTATTTTTGTTTATCGTGCGTTAAAGAACGGAAATGTTTGAGGTTTTTTGTGACCCGGCCCGCCCTCTGCCTTTACATTCTGTCGTCCTCTCAGGTTTTATTGTCTGTGCTTCTCATCAGCAAAAGCTGCAGACGCGTCTGTAAACAGGAGGAAGCAAACGAAGGACGGCCGCAGGGAGGGAAAATAACAGGAGTGGGAGGGGTGGAGGGGGAAAAGCTGAATGAGTCTCACTTCTACGTGTTTCATTCACCAGCATCAGAATTCACAACTTATCGAGACCGCACACTCCTGCCTGCATTAAAAATGCAGGAGTCTGGCAGTGTCGGCCGCTGCACCAACATCATGGCTCCAAATACAGCTGCTGCTCGCTCTCTCTCAATAGATTGATTTAATTTTATTTGCTTTTTTTTTTAAAGTAAACTTTAATGCCACCCACACACGAGTGATTCCTAAACATCGGCATAATTCAGTCGGCATATGCAGTGTGGTGAGAGACTGCATGCGGTATTGACGCGTTACGCTTTAACTGGAAGACACGTTTCATTGAGTGCAAGTGCATTTACCCCTTTAGCTTAACTTAATAATATTATACAGAAGAAAAGCAATAAGTTATTATTGGCTGTGTTCACAGCCAGCTTTCACAGAGACACTGCTGTGTCACACAGGTGGCAGTTCAGCACAGGTGATTCGACATGCATTACTATGTTCAGCAGGTTGGGAATAGGGGGCAGTATTATTCATAGTCAGCCAGTGTATGTTGTGTATTTGTTCGGCTTTTGACTCATCTATACTGATTGGTAATGTTGACTGTAACTCAGCGACTGTGTTTTCGCAGAATGTCCCATTCTCTGCGCAGCGTGTTTGCAGCACGTCTGCAGGTCCGTAAAGAGCAGCTGGAGACTGAAAAGCAGCTGAATGAAAACAGGCTGACCGTGAGACACAGGGAACTGTGGCACCAGCAGAGCCTGATCTTCTTCCCCGACAACAGGGCTGAGAGGGTAACAGCACCAATTCACACTCATACACGCAGCCCCCTTTGTAGCTAAACATACTGTGTTTATAAAGTCAAAGCCTGAAGATGTGGAATGACATCTCAAGAGAAGAAATCTCAAGTTGCTCAGCTCATTTTTAAAACGGGTCCTTGTGGTTCACGAATCAGTTGGAATACTTAATTGTCTTTTTTGGTGTTTTATAAATCCATATTCGGTAATGCCAAACCGCTGAATAGGTCACAGATGAGTGTTTGACCTTCATTGGTTAAAAAGTGTACAGATCTCGTGGGCGAGAAACTCATTTGTAGAACCCAGATTTCAGTCATGCGTGTTTTTTGTTGCGTGTTTCAGGCCACCTGTAAGTACGAGCGCAAGCTGGCCTCCCTGAAGTCTCACCAGGAGCACCTGCAGAAACGCCTGCTGGAGAGTGACAAACGCTTTCAGGAGAACGAGGGATGGCTTCACCGCATTGAGAACGAGATGAAGCTGCTCGGACACGAAGGCCATTTTCCAGAGGTCAGAGCGGGGTCAAGAGTTCAGTTTTAAATCGCTGAAAAAAGTGTATATGCTTGTTCTTCCCATTGCATCAGTACAACCTGTATACCAGCCTGTCATTCACTTTACTGAGATTCATTCGTTTCAGAAGTGTGAACTTTTGGATGCTTGTTGTACAGTTCTGTCTTGCGCATCACGGGACAGTTCCGCTGGCATCGTTTACATTCATGCAATCAGACTTACTATGCATTTTAAGCTATTCATTTTAGCAGTATGCACGTTCCCTGGAAATCGAACCCACAACCTTTGCGCTGCTCTACCAATTGAGCTACATAAACACTTCCCTGGAACAGCTGTTACACACATGACAAATGCAAAATACATGCAGTTTTCAGGAAGTCAGCTGCACTATCGTTCAGTTCGGAGCTGGTTGTTTTTGACATGGCCACTCTGTTAGTCCTGCATGCCAGCAATTATGGAATATTTTCAGCATGACGGTCTTGATTAGCGAAAAAGGAAAACTGTCTATAAACCGGAATCATTTCTGTTCTTCATTTGAGGGTTTACTTCAGCCCCAGACTTGTTATCCGTTTCTGAACTTCATTACCAATGTTTTCATGTTTTCTACCCAAGCAGTGAAGCACTGGGGTGCCATTCTGTAGTGTTGTGTTGTCTGAAACAGGCTTACTCCTCTGAGGCTCTGGATTTTTGCTTTTTAAGTGTTTTACATACTGTCTGAGGTAAACCCATTTGTCGATACTATTTAAAAAAAACGAAGGCCAAGTGGAGATTTTCATCCGTTTTTAAAATGCATGTATTATAGAATATAAATTATAGAATTTTTTATATTAAAGCTGCAATCTGTAACTTTGGCCTCTCTGCTGCCATCTCTGTTTGAAACATGAATTGCAAGTTACTTAACATACTTTCCTTCATAAGAGCCGAAGGCTTAAATTGTAAATCATATAAAGCTAACCATTGTGAATCTGGTAGGGTGAGGAGACTATTTTGAACACTGATCCGGTATCTACTTGTTTTGTTCATTTTCAACCCCAAAAAGGTTACGGCTTGCAGCTTTAACATACGCGTTTGTGTCCTGTTACGTCATCTTTGTTTTCGCCCTCGATTGTAACCCTTCGATAAACACTGTGACCATCTCTGTGTGGTTCTCGTTTTCCCACACCTTCGTTTACCTCATCTCTCCATTTTCTCTCCATAAAGAAAAATCAATGCTTTTTCCTCAGCGCTCCCTACAGCTGCTTACTTAAATCCACGCCTCTTTCCTCGCTCTCATTTTTCCTCTCCTGTTTTTTCTTTTCCTGGAAGTAGAACGAAGTAGTGACGCACCCGCCCGTCAAATGTTCCGTGCTCGGCTGTTTTGCGTTGTCTTGCGTCAGAGGGGGTAGATGTCTCCTCAGAAGGTGCATTTTTAGTGAGACACAAAGAAAACAAGAAGCCAGACAAAAAACAACATCTCGGCCGTTTCATCATTTCTGTAGCGTCTCGCCTCTGTTGCCTGTCTCATTATAGCGCATAGACGGGATGGTTTAATCTTGCCGTCCTCTTCTTCACCTGCAAATCCATGCCGGTCTCACTCCCGGGCTTCACTTTCTACAAAATTTTGTCATCTAGTAGATGAATTGAGCATACACATCCCTGCCTGGGTCCTGATGGGTGCTACTGTTGTTATAGGATTGTTGGGACGGACTCTTAAGTCTGCTGGTAAAACTGTTTTTCATTTATGGGGATGGTGCTCGTCCCATCAGGCCCAGTCAATAATGCAGCCGACAACAAATTCAGTTTTTACGGTCATCAAAGGAATCACAAAGCACTCGCCTGTGATCTGAACACAGACGAGAACACAATACCAATTACAATACACATCAAATGCAGTGAAAATGGTGCTTAAAACAGCCAAAATGAGCAATGTTTTTGCAAATTAATATGCGCTGATAAATGAAGTAATTTGTCATATTGACTTTCAAGTACATTCGAAAGTGAAAGCGAAAATCGTCTGTTTTCAACAACAATTAATATTTATGACATGCAAATTTTTCCTGTAGCTCAACGGGTAGAGCATTGCGTTAACAGCGCAAACGGTTGTGGGTTCGATTCCTGGAGAACACAGATATTTTTAAAATGTTTAACTCGAATGTACTGTAAACTTGCTTTGGATAAAAGTGTCTGCCAAATGCTTAATGTAAATGTATAACATTGATACAAACAACAGTAACAGAATGCATGCCAATGCATCTTCCAAAGCATCCAGGAATGAACTTTTAGGGCCATTTGTACAGTGTAGGCTCACTTCTTTATGGTGGTAATAGAACTTATACTCAAATACATTTTATATCCTTTCATTTTTTTATATTTTAAGCGACAGCACGAAGGGCTAGTGTGTTGCTTCGTTGCATTTCAACTTCATCGCATTAAAATGTCTGTCTGCATGCAGGAGCTGAAGAGAGAACTTCAGTGCCATCAGCTGCAGCTGCAGATCTCTGACCTTCAGCAGCAGATCAAACACACGGGCCACCTCATCAGCCTGCAGGATCAGGAGAGCGCTCACACACACAAGTATGAGTCAACACTGGTATAGATTTTGTAACAGATTTCATCATGTCAGGCTTAGTCACCCAGAATATATATATGTGTGTGTTTGTGTGAAACCACATGCTTTTTTTTAAACAGGCTGGAACCATTTTTTCTTCTGTTCAGATTAATTTGAAATTTGCTATGTAAATATGTCCATCTGTATCATTCACTTTTGTTCCTCGCCTGTCCTGTCAGACTGGTAAACGTCCTGCTGTCCACCTGCCGCCGACAGCACCTGGCGTTGAAGGGCGCCAGCATCACCGCAGACGATGCCGGGTGGGAGGAGCTAGAGCGTCTGGTGAACAGAGAGAGGGGTGTGGTTTGGGCAGACCAGGAGAAACCGGAGAGAGATGACGGTGACGCAGGAAACGCTCACCTTCAGCCCATTCTGTCTTTCTCGCACCTCATTTGTCACCAGAGCACGCCGTGCAGTAAGTGATGAAACCAACTGCACGTTTAAAACCATGAATGTTGAAGAAAAGAAAAACAAGGCACTGATTTGCTGCAGCAAAGAATACTTCAGCAGATTTAAAGCAGAAATATAACAGCCATGTCAGCTGTTTCTCTATGAAAATTTTAATAAAACAGCAGAAACTACAATTCGAAATAAAACGCATTGAACACGCATGTTTTATAAATTTAAGTATTATGTTATGTTATAAATATACAAATTGAACACAATGGCATGTAGCCTTTCTCAAGTCTTTCTCATTTATGTAAACATTGAGTTTCTCAAGTAATTAAGACAAGTGAATAATCATTTAATAAATTAAAGCACAAATAAGTAAATTAGGAGTCAAAAAATGAATAATAACAATAGATTAAGGAAGCAAATTAAGCAAACAATTCTTGAAGGTCTTTGTGTGTCTGCAGCAGCACCAAGATTATAATAAATTCAGAAATTGGAAAATGAAAAATGAATCAAATCCAAAACAAAGCTGCTCAAATCACTGGCATAGAAAACTATCACTAAAGATATTTAAATGGTATTTCAGCACTCTCAGAATTCGAATATTCTGTTGTTTTTGTTAAGGTTAACTTCATGCTTGGTTCCAAAAAGGGCCTTTATTAAACCTATAGTTATCTTACTAAGACAAGTTTTATCTTTCTTGTTAATGGTCTTGTTTGACTAATATAGTCAGACAACCAAAATTACCAACAACGTTTGTAAAATGTCAGCATTTAGAATATAAAAATGAGACGAAGCTTCCGTTGTCACTTCCATTATCATTGTGACACATGACAGCTGGTAAATATCAAGAGAGTTCGGCATCACACTGCCAATGGCTGTTTATAAACGACACATACTAGATTAGAATTTCTCTAGTGACAAATGATGATATTTTTGATCAGTTGAAGTAACGCCAATCACAAAAACTGAAACTGTTGCAAAGAGAGTAATTCTTTGATATCAGAGCTGTTATTGCAGAATAAACTGTGATTATCTGTCTCTATGGTGAACACTCAGTAGCGCTTGTTCATATAATGTCAATATTTTGATGCGTTCTGAAGCTTTGAAAGGTGTTGTGTAAATTAGACGCATTATGAACAAGTGACGGAGAAACAGAGCTTGCATGTTTGCGTGAGACTGACAGCGCGCGTGCACAAGCTGTTTGCATGCAGTCTGGCTGCAGGCGCTCATGTCGCATCAAGTGTGCGCGGATTTGTATTTGCATCTTGTTTAATTCATTATTACATCGTTATTATGCACTTTCTTTTTGCCGTGTTTCGGTGCTGCGATTCAACTGTAGAAAATATTACTGTAATTACCCTTGAAAACAAACTCCTTCCTAGACTAAAAATTCATAAATATTTAAAGTCGAAGCTGTCGTTAAACACAAGATGAACCGAAAAGTTCTCAACGGCTGAGAACATTTCTGTCTGCTTTTTAAACCTGTGCACATTATATCTGTCGTTTGTGTGTTTGCTCGACTATATAAATGATTAAAGCAAAATTAACACCACTGTGCAACTAAACAGGATGTATTGTTTAAAATATTTGCCAGTTCTGTTTGTCCACAGCTAAGGAGCTAATAAGCCAAAATATGTTGACATTTTAATAGTGAAATTATCTTAAGCTTTGCAGGGAGGAAGTATTTTTAAGCAATAAACAGGCTCATCATAAAGTCTATATTCCATGTTGCTCTCGTGACACTGTTTTCAGCACCAGTGTAATGTGATCTGTAGTGTGTGTGTGTGTGTGTGTGTGTGTTGACAGACCTGTGTGTCCCGATTAACATGTTTACTTCCTGTGTGATGTGTTGTGATGTATATATCAGACTGAATGGACGGGAACAGAGCAAATAAATAACAATAGGTTCTGTTCACTCAGGTGCAGAGACACGCTCGCGCCGAGCCTCACAGCGCCTCCGACTCGCACACTCATCTGAAGGTAAATCCCCGTCGCCCTCCGTGCTCCGCTTCAGTCACAGCTGCCCATGTCTGTGTCATTGCTCATGCTGACAGGCCCCGCGCTCAGTTCACGTGCGCGTGTGTTCATTTACAGGTGTACCGTGCCTTTAAGAAGTTGGGCTGATGGTTGTTTTTGAACCGTTGTAAATGTATTTGTTTTCGTAGGTCTTTCAGGTTTCAGAAATTCTAGGCAAGGTCTTCAAAGGCTAGCTGGCAAGGCTTGGCTATTTATATAGATACAATAATAATTTTTTAAAATGCCAAATAGCAAACAATTTTTACGAAAGGTTGATTTTATGATCTAACTTATATATCTGATTTTATTATAGGTCTAGATTGAAAATGAAAGTTATGAAATTCATAACTTAATAAGTAAATCCGTTATTGAGCAAGTACACGACAGATCCGTGTTCAGCATGATCTCCTTATCTTACTTTTTTCCCAGCAATAAGTTTATAGTTATTTTATTTGAGCCGTTGGTCCAGATTTCCCGGAAATTTCGGTTTGATTTTGATTTCAATTTATGTAAAGTAACCTGCAATTCTATGTTTCAAACTGAGATGGCGCTAGAGAAACAAAATTAATATTTTTGCGCTCTGCCAGAGAACGTACAGATCATTGTTTAATACAAGACAACATCCATGTCTTCTTCAATTGTTTCAGTAGTTAGATCACGTGTAACTTCTCCATGTTCAAAATAAAATAGTGTTTAAAGCTAAATCGTAACAGTGGCTTAAAGAATTAACAGGATTAAACTGAGTCTGGCAGGTCGACTGTCACAATTACATGTGGAATTCTTACCGAACAGCAGTGATGTTGGTGCTGTAGCTCAGGAACAGACGGCACACGGTCACGCAACGTTCTCCACGTACACACAGTACGGAAATAGAGAAACATTTTACAGGATGGAGAAGGGAATAGAAGGGTGAGAAAAAGAGGAAAGGAAGACAGGAAAGCTTTGGGAAAAGTGAGTTACTGCTCAGTAAATGGAGAGTAATGATTTTTGCCGCAGAACAGGTGTTCCTTGTTTGACTAAGACACGCTGGGGGAAATACACATTTCGGGGACATTCAGAGACCTGCTCGAAGGCAAAAACACAGACATGTGGGGAAAACACAGACGCCATACTGTTAAAAAATACATGGCTGGAGAAATAAATATTTTAAACTTTGGCGTCTGTAGTATTGGTGGAATTCTCAATGAGTCGCTTTTTTTGCACATTGTATTTATAAGAGAATCAAATTTCCTGTGTGCATAATTT
>JAZGTJ010010912.1:0-17527 GCA_036877575.1 Botia almorhae
TGACATTTATTTACGCTTCACGCGCCTGCAGTTATGGGCCATTAAATAACAGATATATTAAATATACGCGCGCATGTCAATCACTGTTCGAGTGTGCCCACCGCTCGCGCGCGTCTCCAAAGGGCACGCGCGCCCACCCCGCAGCTCGCGCGCTGCAGAGGGCGAGCATGGGCTTCTCTCCGCGCACGGCGCCCCGTCCGACCCCTGACCGGCGGACGCGGCCATCGCGACGCTCTGTTGATCACTTTCTCTTCCACCTTTCTGAAGGAGCAGCGCGGAGTTGCGTCAGACCACCGCGCAAAAGCGCACGCCGAGCAAACGAGCCGCAGCGGAGCTTTAAAAGCCATTGCTGCCAAGACTGCTCGCTCCTCTGCGACCAATGGTTTAAACTTATTGTAACAGTTAAAGCGGCGTGCACTGCATGCATGTTTTCTTTGGGAATGATCGTGTTTGGAAAACCGGACTTTAATTATTCGAGGAACGGCACCCAGCGCGCGCCATGCAAACACTAATGTAAATTCGAAACCGAGTCGCATTTCAAACGATCGCGGCGAGAGGAAAGACCGTGACATGATGCGTGTTTCACGCGGATCGATCAGTTCCATCATCACTTTAGATTAATTCTTTCCTGCGCTGAAATCAACATGCCCCACGCGCGCAACAGGAACCCGAGTCCAGTCCCGGAGGTGACATGGGACACCGGATTGAAGGAGATGAATGAGACCTGGAAGGGGGCTATCGCTTGCTTGGGGGTCGCTGTCTTTTTTGTCATGACGATTGGGATCATTTATTGGCAAGTTGTGGATCAGCCCAACAAGAACTGGATCCTGAAGGGAGGTTTCAGTGGGCTTATTTGGGAACGGCGAACGCAAACGCTGGTGATTCAGACGCTGACCGAGGACAAGACGTTTGCCGAGATTGACGTGGGGAACGTGGGGAACCCCGACCTCGAGGTTCCGTTCGTTAGGAACCTGTGCTGGCTTAACAAAACCGAGTTCTGCTACACGTGGGACTCGGTCGCCGAGGTAAAGATATCTCTGGAAACAGAGGAGGATTCAGGAACGGAGTGCTACAGCGTAACCTGGTCTCCAATTCAATGTCATGTGGACCTGAAGGTAACCGTTCTATAAGAACTATACAATTAAAGGTTCCAGTCTGAATTTAAGTGTTCTGCTATAGAGCAACAAGTTCCGCAAACAACGAGGCGTCTTTCTTTTTTAAGAGCGCGTGATACATTTACATTTTCTGTCTTTTATAAGATCTTAAATGAGACTTCCGAGCAAGTTTGTGCTTGTGCTGTAATAACTTTATTATTAATCATTTCTTATTACGCATATACTGGTACTTTATGCGCCTTTAAAAAGTATAAACGGTTTGATTAATAATGTTATACATAAAGAATGGTTAATTCACTTTCTTTCTTGCCAAAAATGTTTCTAAAGCAGTGTTTACAGTTCACAAGACTAAAACAGCCATTTTTGATAAAGAAACATTTGACAGTTATCAAATCTAGTTTTTCTTTAGATCGTATAGAGGTGTATTTAAAGGTGTATGTTTTATTAGCATGCATATTCCCTGAGACTCGAACCTGTGACCTGCTGCTAATCAATGCTCCACCCATTGAGCTGCGGGAATGTTCTTGAAAAGCATCAGCCTGCAAGTCTGTCTTTCCCTCCATCCCTCAGGACTGTTTCTCCATGGTGAACGTTTCGTGGTACGGAGGCGCCAGCGTCCGCGCGCCCAGCTGGCCAATAAACGACGCGAACATTTCTGTGCAACCCTTCACAGTCAGCGACCTGAGGGACAACCCCACTGGCTTCGGCTCGGTTTTAGAACACTACTTCCTGGGATCCTCAGGTGAGCGCAGAGGGGCTCCGTGTCAGCAGCTGTCACCCCCCTCAGACAAATTTGCCCATCCTGTCCTTTCACACATTGTTGACCAGTCCAGACATGAGTCCACTTGTGACTATGTACACAATGCAGAACTCTCCCTGGCCTGACACCACAGGGACCTACTGTACACAGAGAGCGTGTAACACAATACGGACGGTTACCTCTGTGCGGTGAGAGATGGCAAATCAAGAACACCAGACCTGTGTCTTAAACAAAGCCATTGAAATCTGTCAGCGGGCGCCTCGTGTTTCTGCTGAGAGTTAATTAAACGAACAAGGTCAGAGGCAGATTGAAATAAGCCGTTTGGTTGTGTTTCGCTGTTGGTCTGAGGGAGGGTGAGGATGTATACGGACAGATGCACAGTTCATGCGATCATTATTCAGACCTTATTAGACTAGAATTATTTCACAATGCAAACCACACCTGACAAAACACATTTTTGAGGATTTTTGGAGAATGTATTAAATGTATAAATTTATATATAACACACACACATGCACACATATACATTTGTTCCTTTGTTCATCAATTGTTCTACAATTAACAGATAAAGTAACCAAGCCATACAGTTTAGAAGGTCTCTAGTCAATTGTAAACATCACTCCAGTATAAAATTTTATAGAACGTGTTCAGTCCAGTACAGAATTCTATAGAATCTGTTTACATCAGTATAGAATAGAGGATATGAGCCTCTATTATATTACAGAAATTAGTTTACTTCATTACTGACATGTGACGTTAGTTTGAAACCTCACAGATTCTTCCCTGAACTGGTCATCTGGTTAAATGTGGTCATAACAACAATTAATAAAACAATGATGTCATCAACACTCCATCAGTGAGGTCACGGGCTTGTGTTGACAGAAGCTGTTTCTGAGCTGTGTTCCGGTCATGTTTCATAGGACACATTTAAAAATGTGGGAAATTCATGGAAATTTCTATACAAATTTTTTTGTTATTCTCTGCTCAAAATTATACGGTCGACTAGATATTGCTCATAAACCCATAAAAATCAAAACTGGAGTTTTGCTTTTCTAAACGTATGTAAGCAGAATCGTCTAAATCTGTTAGGGATTCAGGAACCGGTATGGCAATTAAATGGAAGACACTTTGAATTCGCTGTACGTTCGGTAAATAGTTAATATATTAGTCAGAGGGGTGCTGCAATGACCCCTCATGTTCGGGCTTGACAGCGTTCCATGAGGGGCTTGTGGGTGAGCAGCTTATCTCTAAACTTGGATACCACACAGAGTTCAGACACACCGAGGCCCTGCCAACCATATTTACTTGGTTATGAAAACATTGTCCAAAACGTGTTTAATTCTGTCATGTTTTTGATATATAATGTTAAAAATCATTCTACTAACATTCTATTGCAAGAATGTTTTTGTTAACTTTGAGAGAACGTTTAGAGAATGTTAGCCAGCATTCTGAGAACGTTCCTTGTTAGCTGGGAGACAGCTGAACAGACTAGCATTAAAGCGGAACGGCAAAGCCATCAGCCAAGATCCGAATACTCATCATGTGACATAAACAAAGGCCTTGTATGATTTCCTAAATCGTTGCTCGCACACGTCTGCCAAAGCCTTACGTAACGCCCCGATCTCATGATTTTAATCCCTTTTCCACCTCGCCAGAGGACGGCCTTGATTTCGGAGACCTCCAGAACGCTTCTGTAATTGGCTTACTTTAAAGACAGAAATGTTCAGCTTCCTGTCAATGCAGCTGTCTCGCGTTGCTTAGCAACCACAGACATATCGTGGTATATAAAGCCCAGTGGCATAACAATGACAGTTATGTTGGCTGAGGTTTGTAAGGCAGCCCAGCAGCTGCCTGTGGCCGCAGCTCAGCTTCCACTGGTTGAAGACGTGTTAATAATATAAATAATTGTTTATCATGAGTCAGTAAGTGAGCCCCCCCCCGGTGACACAGGGAAACCCAAAGTATTAATGAAGTATTGTTAAAGTATTTAATATATTCTGATAAAGATTCATGTTTGATCTGAGTCAGTGCTGTTGGCAGTGATACTCTATCTAAATCGTCTCATTTCTTCCCTTTGTTCTGAAAGGTGGATTATTTGACAAATGGAGAACCTTCCCTAAAGTAAACATTTAAACTAAATACCGTATTCACGAATAATTGTGACGCGCTGGCCAGACGAGTCAGAATTACGAGCTACAGGCGGAAAAGTGTCATAAAAAAAACAAATCATAATTCCTTTTTTTAATGTGTGTGTATATATATATATATATATAGTAGAATGTAAAGTAGAATGTTTAAGATTATTTTCATTGTTAATAAGTTATTCCACTCTTGGCGCTTATCCAGCCCATATTAGGTGAAAAGAATGAGATGCGATGCTGTTATTCATCTTTGCTTTAAAGACAGAGTGGAAAATATTTCAGGAAAGCTGGTAATAGTTACCGTGGGGAATTATTCTAAAAATAAGAGACTGCTCCCCCTCTTTTTAAACTTCTGTGGAACACCTCGCTCATAAGTCAAGCCAAAATCTCTTAAATGTCAATGAATGACAGTTATTTATGCCTCTGCTGTGGATTCCTGTGTTTTACACACACCTTAACAAAAGGGGCCTGCGAGAACCTTTAAAGAACTCATCGGATAAAAACAGTTGATTCCTGTGTGTGTTTATAAAGTGTTAATTTTATTGACATTGAGATCTGCACAGAGCAAGTCAAATAAACAAGGAACTATAAATAAATAAAATATTTACTTTTAAATTTCCAGATTTTCCACTTTTAAAGGCAAATCCTTCAGAAATATCTGTTATCTGAATGAAACGCTTTTCCAGCCTTAAAAAAATACCAAGTGTCAGAAAAGCGTTAGACTCGTCAGGGCGGTAGTTTGGTGGAAGTGTCTGTGTGTATCTGCACTGGGGGATCACTCACATGCTGATGAAATCCGAGAAGCAGGAAGAATTCCAGGCAGGGCAGCTACATCTGCGGACAGGATTATCTGGTGCACATAATCCCAAATGTTTCAGGTGCATGAAGACACCAGAAGCGGTTCACGTCTGTAACGCTTCCTCAAAAACTTCTCAAAATACGAATAATTCAGTTTCGTGGCCCAGTGGTGTTTTTTTACTGGCATTCCGGTTTGGGAATTTGATGCATCAGGCTGTGCAGGCCGATTTAATGAGGTCTGAAGATTTGTGGCCAATTTTTAAAGGAACAGTAACACTTCAAATCCATATGATCATTATGAATCCAGTAATATTGTGTTTCTTTTTGAAGGTGTATCGGTTCTGGTGACCCCTAACATCCCTCTGCATGTAGGCATGGACAGCAGACAGCGGTTCTGTTTGCAGACACCCCCCAGTATGGAGGCCATGCCTCTGCAGTACACTGTGTGTGTTGGACACCACATTAAAGCTGTCCATGAGAAAGCCATGCAGCAGCTCTCCACAGCCAGACGCCAGCTGCCGAACATGGATGTCTTACGGTACAAACAAACACTTTAAATACAATTATGAATTCTTCCGCTTCTTTAAAACGCTGAAGAAACAGACAAAAAGGATTGATTTATAAATTCAAAATAATCGTATTGGTTTACGTTATTATATCAGTTTTCCAGCAGAGGAAATTGAGTTTTTCCCTTAAAATCAATTTGACATCTTTTCTTGTAAGGCTGCCTTTCTGGACGCTGCTAGCATATGTGGACTCTGGGGCCAAGCTGGAGCGAGAGCTGAGAACCTTCTCCAATCGCCTGAAGAGGCATCAGCTAGGAGAGGCGGTTATCAGCCTCGATGAACATTCCACAGCTCTCCTTTCCAACATGGTGGGTGACACTTTCATTCCCTCTGACTCCTGTAGGAAATAATCTTTGACAAGTTTATAGCAATATAATAGAATTCATATATATATATACATATATGTACACACACACACACACACACACACACACACACACATATATATACTGTAGGTTCTTTGTATAATTAGATTCTGAGTAGTTAATAGTTTTACATTTTGGGTTTGCCAAACAAAACCCAATAATTCGGTCTGCGGAACAAAAAACTATTTTGATCTATGCACTTGGCGGAGGGCTCTTTTTCCTCAAAGAAATGCGCTGAAGTTTTAAAACGTTTGTGTCAATTTTGTGGTTAAAATATTTTCTACTGTCCCAGTTTATAATACAGAAACAACTATATGTAAAAATCTAGATTTTCTAAAAAAGGCAAACACAGATTATGCGTTTCAGAACTTTGTGTCTGTTTGAGTGACCCAATGCATCAACCAATGGTGCGAGTGCGGAGGCGGGACTATATGCTGCTTCGTTGACGCTTGTGGCACATAAATAATTTAACTTAAAATTTCTGTGTGATTTATTCTGTAATAGCTGAAGTTTCTGTAGTTGCCCATTATAATCTCTTAACACAGGCGCAGATCTGGCGGGTCACATTTTGTTTTGATAGCGAGGTGCATACCAGACGCAGTTACCAAAGGACGCAGGAACACTGTGTGCAGAGTGACTCGTGGTTAAAGCCACCAGCTGGGCTGTTAAGTTCATTCTGACAGAACTAAACAGTCAGAGCTGGTCAGTGCTGAATACATGAAAGGCTTCGTTTTTCTAAGCGGATCTGAAGGGGCATTGTTGAGGTCGGACGAGTGCAGAACCTGATGCCTGTGAGAAAGACACTCATCTCTGCTTCAGAACACTGATCTACTGTTCTCAGTGTGATGCACTCATACTTGTTGCTTTAGGTTAAGGATTTTCAACAATATTTTGGACTTTTTCTTGCTACTTTTTTGCAGCGAAACACTCATTAGAGAGGGGACTTGACTCGAACCTTCATCTCCCACACGAGCACCACAGTTTACTTTTACAGCTAAGCCACAAATCCAAAAACAGGGAATAATAGGAAATATTTCTGCTCTCAAGTTCTTCTTAGACGTCTTTGTCTACAAGTTCCGAAGTCAGAATTAGGACGAGATGTGTGTTAAAGTGATTCGAGCGCGCTGGGCAGTATCGTCTTGCTTCCAGTTATTTTCACTTTACAAGAGAGACAAAGGGTCTCTGTGCTGCTTCATAGCAGAAAGACGAGCGGAGGGTCGAGGGGTGTAATTAATATGGGTTTTATTCTCGCAGCCACAGAAATGTTTTCCGCAAAATTCATCTATGTCGTTCATCTGCGAAATAAGCATTTACAAATACTTCAGTTAAAACTTCATATGATCCGTATCAATTTTATCACACATTCTCTAAATACTATTTATCAGATAAATATATATCCTAATAGATGATAATTCCACTATGAATTGGGAGTATATAAACCTGATTCCCGCTGGTTTTAATGTACAGAATGTTTGAAGACAGGCCAGCTGTACAGAGTCATAATACTAAATAATAAGTTTCCTTGTCGAGTTTTTGATCGTTATTCATATTTATTATGTTTCATTCATGACGACACGCATGCTGGACTGTATGAAGTCATTCGCTGGTCAAGACCTTTTTTGCTCGACTGAACTCACATCAGTTTAACTTTCGCTCAGTGCACAGCTACATTTTTCCAGAAAGATCAGAAGCAGGTGAAGAAAAAGGTTGGACTCCTTGTGCCAGGAAGAGAATGTTCTCTGTGTCTTCAGTACTTAAAAGGCTTATCAGAACATTAAAGTCAGCAGCCCTCCCTTTAAAATAACTCATGACTCACGAGACGAGTCATTTACATGACGTAGTTTACGTGTGCGTTGTACTTTATCTCTGTTTTTCTGATCTTAATGTGTTTTATGTTAAATGCAGGTTTGGAACACAATTTTAACTGTGTCAGACTCATCGGCTCATCATGTCTGTAACATTCATCATATAAAACTGCACACGCTTTAAAATCGGTGACTAAATGCGATAAAATTCGATTAGAACACAAACTGATGGCATCAGTGATTTTTACTTCTAGTGTATGAACACTAATAAAAATGTTCTGTTTTTGTAAAAGTAATTACAGGCTGAAAAAATGACCCGAGGGTGAGTGAATGACAGCAGAATGTTTCATTTTCGCTGACCCTGTTCAATCTAAAACAAAATGTCAGATCACCTGCGGCTATCTGATACACGCGCCTCACTTTTTCAGGACCCAGTCAGAAGAAATGTCCCACCAGTGGAAGACCTTCCTTTGTTTGACATTTATCCACAACCCCAATAAGAAAACAATCCTGCTGCATTTTCCTTTTTGCAAATTTCCAGTATAGCTTGAAATAACAGGAACCAACAGCTTCAGTTGGGATGAATTTGGTTCTAAACACATTTGGCAGTATTTGCCATTTATTGCACAGATTCCACAGCAGTCGACACATCACACACTACAGCTGTACAGTATGACTAATAGAAATGACATTGTTATATTTTCTCAGACATGGTGGCTCTGCTCACAGCTGTCATGGTTAAAACATTATTAAAGGCTACTGTATTATTTTCGGTGATGTTAAAATAATAAGATTTGAAATGTCATGTTTAAATAATCCACAAAACTGGAGTTCTCGGATTCTCAGTGAACACTGACTTAATATTATCCATAATATCTGACTGCCTTTCAAAGCAACGGTAGACGTGGTTTCCTACAAACATATTATGAGTTTTGGAATGTAAAATGCCTTTTTTATTGATCTGTTTTCTGGTCATAATCCATATTGTCTTTTATTAGGACCACAGCTACCTCAATAGCAAGACAAAGCTGTCTAGGAGACATACCAGGGACATCCCTTATGTAAAGCTTCTAAACATTTCCATCACCCTCTCCCCGTACCTGAGCATAGACTCTCCGCAGTTCCAAACCTCCATGCAGGAAGGCATTGAAGACTACTGGCTCAGCCTGCCTTCAGGGCCACAGGGTCGGCCGGTAAAACCATTGTTCTCCCTGCCTGACCGTATATTTGTCCGGGTCATTTACAACAACATTTAAATATTCTATCTGTCCATCTGTCAAAAGGTGCCTCTGTTGACTCAGTGGAAAGGAAAATACAGTGTGAAGCTCAACCTCACCAACCCAGCAGCCACTAACTGGTTTCTGGAGAAAGTGGACATCTTACGTAGCCATCTGGGTATGGAGTATGTCATCCTGGAGGGCGGCGAGGGAAACCCTTTCGAGGAACAAGCCCTGCGCCCCCCTCAGGCATTGGTTGGCGATGAATACATTGGGCTCCTGGCTGATCTGGCCGAGAGGATAGGGGACTATGCCATTGTGACCTCAGGAACAAGGTCATTTGAATTTGAATCCCAATTCTTAAAAAAATTTCAGTCCCAAGAGCTGTGTGTTCCTGGATCAGTATTCTTGTTGGACCAATCAGATTGTACAGTTATGGTTGGGCCTAGGGCTGGGGATGAGGCTTCAACAACATCCCTGTAAACCCTGTAGTACTTTCTCGAAATGTTTGCTAACATTCTCTAAAAGTTTTCTCAGAGTTATCAAAAACGGTCTTGCCGTAATGTTAGTATAATATTTTCCTAACGTTATGTATCAAATATCAAAACGGTATTCTTATATGGTGGTGAAACGTTTAAAAAACAAAAGACATAAATGTTTGAATAACATTTTTAAACAAGCAATAACGTTAGTACATCGCCTAATCAACGGATATTAAATCTTAAACATTATTAAAATGTTTTCAATGTTTTCATTACTCAACATAAACCAGACGGAAACAACCTAAAATTGTTAGCTTGGTTAATGGCTAGCGGTATTTGTACTAATGTAAAGTGACTAAGTGTCTTTTAACAATAATGGGAACCGAGTCCGTTGTAGACGTGTGGATGGTGATTTGTACCCTTTCCACCGCACAGGTCCAGTCACAAACCACTCTTCATCCGAATGAGCGCACTGCAGTCAGACTGGAGCTACTCCGGCCTCAAGGGCATCATTCCATCCCTACTGCATCACAGTCTTCTGGGATATCAATTCTTCATTCCTGATGCAGTAGGTAATACCTGCCAAGACACACTCACTTGTACACACTACATCTATCTTTCATTAAGATGCAAACCACAGATATACTTTAGTCCACTGTCGTCTTTAATCCCTTACAACATACAGACGTTATCTGCACCTAATTCAGCCACAGTTGTCACAAGAAAATGAATTACACATTTCATAAGGAAACTGAAATATGTTTGTTGTATTTTGATGGTGGTGGTTCTTGGTCGTTTTTGCATGTACTGCTTTTAATTTATGCTAATTAAATGCAGTGTGATTTAGGAAAAACAGTTAGGAGAATTTAATTTCGACTTTAAAAGTAAAACATGTGGATACGTTACAGTTATGAGAGAACTGTGGGAAATTATTTTTTCGTAATTAATCACAAAAAATCCGAAAATATTCTTTATGCAAAAAATTATTTTTAATGTGACCTTGGCGTGTTCATGACAGGTGCTGGAACTCACCCCATCACATTGTACTCTTGAAGAGAACATCAGTTATATACACAATACTTGTACTTCATTTGTTGACAAGTATGTGTGAATACGTTTGCGTGTCTCTTGGTCACAGGAGGCTCTCTCTCTGCTGATCCGCTCACAGACCATGAGCTCTTTGTGCGCTGGCTGGGGATTGCTGCCTTCCTTCCTGTCATCAGCTTCCAGACACCTCCGTGGGTCTTTGAGAAGGAATGGGTGAGTGACACAGGGGCGGTCCTGCGTTTTAGTTTTCATTGTGGTCAGAAAATAAGAGACAGGATTAGAGTAGCGACTTCGTCCCAGACGTTCCTCCTAAAATTGTGAACCAGAAATAGATACAAATGAGTATATAAAATAGTTTGCCGCTATACAATTAATGCAGATTGTTTCGCTAAAATAATCTGGTTCATTTTGAAACGTTCAATAATACTGACATCTGTCCTGTTAGAAACATACTTGTAACTCGCTGTTGCGTGTACCGTGCAAAAAAAATCCTTAAGCATCTCACAGCGTGTTTAAAAACACAGAGTTGCTTTTCATTGCTAACATAACATCAGGAATATAATACGTATTCGCACCACGACGCATCATGAGAATGTCCTTCTCAAAACACCAGCTAAATCAACTCCAGAATATCTCGTCTTACGCATCGATATGCGTGAGACCTCGGAGCTCAGTTTGAGTTTAGGACCGGCGCACAGGGTCCTCCAGGTGCTTATTTGTCCTGTGTTACTGGATGTCCTGGCTTGGCTTTTCCTCAGCATCACCTGTGGTTAAGGGTGCAGCTGGTCTGCATTAGTGTCTCCTTCAAATGTATGACTCTCAATCTTAATAATGAGAACCAATGTACCCGGAATGATAACGAATCACTGGACAGGAGGAAAAGCACATTTCCAGAGACAATTAAAGGTTTCAAAAAGCAAACTTCACTGTTACTGGTGGTCATACTTGTTTTATTTTCCAACCAAAATTTTGGCTCACAATTCATCCCACACGTTTATATTACAATCATGAATAATAAGTCAGATTGAGCAAACGTGTGCTGTTACTTCTCCAAAAGATATGAATTACATTTGTTCACATACGGGCCGGTAAAATACACTTTTCTAAATAAAGGTTAATGAATAAATAAAATAAATCTAAATAAAAGCAAATGTTGGTATGTACAATGTAGTTCAATTCAGCAAGAATTAGGAACTACAATACTTCTATTGCAACAATCAATTAACGTTATGAGAACGTTTTATTTTTGCCTCATGGATTACATTATCTTAATGCTCTTACAACATATTAGCATAAACAAATGTGTTGGTCCTATTCAGACACTTTTTTTGCTCTTATTTTCCACTCTCACTGAATTATTGGTTTCTGAAACAGGCGGTGTGTGTGTGTGTGTGTGTATTATGTACATTTGTGTGATTATCCAGCACTCATTGGAGACTGTTAAATCAATGACTGTGTTGAGTTTAAAAAGGAGAAAAATGAGAATGAAAACCACACGTCTGTTTTCTCCATTTAAAACTAGGTTGAACTCCGGCAGTTATTCAAAATGAATCTCATGAAACTTATTTTTCATCTAGAGAATTCATTTTTACGAACGTGGTTTTTCTTTGTTTCCGTCACCAGAGGCCTGGTGAGGATGTTAACGCACGGATGTGACCTCTCCAGGAATGTCAGAACTAGATCAGAACAGAAAAAGAAACGTTTGTGAAGCGTTCCTAACAGGTTCAACTTTCATTCTAGGTTCTAAACATCACCAGGTTCTACATATCCAAGCACCATGACTTCGTGGTTCCTCTCATATTGAAATATGCAGAAGAATGGCAAGAAAATGGAAAGCCCATCTACAGACCACTGTGGTGGCTTAACCCAGACAACCCAGTCACATTCACCATTGATGACGAGTTTCTCATTGGGGATGAGGTAAGCTGCTTCTAGGAGACCAACTTTTCTTCTTTCAAATATATCCTGACCCTATCCCTGGAATGTTGAGGGTTACGCGTATAGCCACTATGGCAGGGGTGTCCAATCCTATTCCTGGATGGCCAGTGTCCAGCACAGTTTAGCTCTGCTATTAGAGTTGAAGCTAAACTCTGCAGGACACTGGCCATTGCGCAGCAGAACTGGGCACTCTTGCTTATGGTGTAGTGGTCAGTCCATAGTACCAACAGGACAGAACCTAAAGTCAAGCCTCTGAGTGGGAGTCAAGATACTGGGGGTAATGGTAGGTGCATCTCCATGACTTTGTACAGTACAGTAATGCTACGTTCTCCTGGTTTTCCAGGTTCTTGTTGCACCAGTGACTGAAAAAGGAGCTTCACAACGAGACATTTACCTGCCAGAGAGTGACTCTCAGTGGCAAGACACAAACAGCGCTCAAGTGTTTGACGGAGGGATGTTTCTGGAAAGCTACCCGGTTAGTCTTGGGGACGTGCCGGTTTTCATTCGGCAGAGATCCTGAGGCTTACTCACCACTTTTTTGTACCGTTTCTGACCTTTTCACTTGTGCCGTTCTCAAATTGCACTTTCTACAAAGACCATTATGTGTATCTGCAGGTGTCCTGAGGTTAGGCAGAAGAAAATGTAACATTTGCACTTTAAAAATCAATGCGATTTATATTTTTGTGATTTTTAGATCTCATTTTTCGCCACTATTTTTTTAATCATGATCTGTTCTTTCTCTGGAACGCTGTGGTTTACACTTGATAAATTCTTACAGCCGCCTTACAGTGTCCACCTTTCAAGACCTGGAGCTGGAAATTAAACCCTCTATTTGCTTATAAACAATCAATGGAATTATACAAAGAAGACCAAACAATCGAAACCACGCTCAATCGGCTCAGCAGAGACTCTACAAGGAAAAAAAAAACATAAAACTCACTCATCTCAACTTCAACTTGCTGAATATTTTGTTGTAGGTTTGTAACGTTTTAATTGTACCTTAATTTCTCGTGTTTATTTTTAATGTAAAAGTGTACGAGATATCAAGAGTCAGCCTGAAGCACTTACTGATGGAGGAAACTGAAATGAAGGGCTTTCAGAACATACAGAACATTTTTGTCTATAAACAAAAACATTGGAAATCAATCAAAAGTAGCAGAATATGAGCCACTTGGAAACGAAACAGGAGATGGTCTCCTCATTTTCATATCTGTACAGTCTTAGTTTTAATGTAATTTTTGAGAAACTTTGATATTGTGCTGATTTTAATGACTCGTTTAGCTTTCTACAATCGACCATATTAAACTAGTATTTCTAAAACTTAAGTAACTCGCAAAGCTAGCGACGGAATGTCGTAGATAATTACAGAGAAGTAGAATTAGATTTTTATATCGATTCAGACTATATAACATCTGCCTTCACATTGGAAATACTTTGACGATTGTAGCTGCATTTGTATATTTTGTGCTCACGCTTTACGAACGATTTTTATGTAGCTGCATCACAACACATGATCCGAGATAACGCTTCATGATTTTTCTTACCGCATGAGGGCAACGTTTGTCCCCTCAAAGTACGTCAGTTCCGTTTAGCGCGGCACTGAATAAACGTCAATTAATTTTTTACGACTGCGCTAGTAATCTGAGAATACGAAATGACTATAGTTGCTACTACAGTGCAGCGGGAAAACGAGAGCCAACTTGGATTGGTATCACCTGATACGGCCTACTGGGAATGTCCCCAATTATTTCTCACTGTGAATGTTTACTGGTTTCTCAGGTCAAACATATCAAATCCGAAAGAAAAATGTCTTACAGCCCAGCACACCGTTAATGTCTTAATCTCTTGGTTCCTGATGCTCTTTGAACGTGAGCATGTTTAGAAGACAGCTCGTGATGATCTTATGCACAGTGGTATATTGGGAGCTGCTTCTGCTTGTATTTTATACTAAAATGCTACGCCATGACAATCATATGATGTAATGTTCCCTGCTGAGCAACCTTTACTGATTTAATCTTTAGAATTAAATTGGAATAGATTCAATCCAAGTTAATCTTCTGTACATTTGAAAAAAAATGATGTCAAGCTACAATAAAGTTTACATTTTGTTACTGTAGGAACCTGTTGTTTCGACTGTGTGTCAGTGAATCTCAGGAAATCCGTCGAGGTTACAATTCACCCGAAATCAAAAGGAAAAATAGCTACAAAATTCAGTGTGATATTTTTAGTTAAGAACAGTCCTGCCCCCTTTAACTTTACTGTAATGGGGAAAAAAATCACATTCTTATTACTGTATCACAAAAAAATAAACATTAAGAAATTGTATGGTAATTTTTAAGCTACAATGTACAGTATGATAGCGTTACAGTAATAAGAATCACCATTAAAAATAATAAGAAAATAATACAGGAATGTAATGTGAGATTAACACGTGTACTAATGTGTTGTACTAAATGGAAACAGATACACCAGAAATACTAGTCCAAAAAAACATGCTGTTTAGAGGGAGGTTATTTATTAATCATGTAAGGGGGTGTTCAATTTTCACCTTGTGTCATTAGAAGACAACATTTGTAGACATAGACACCATCTATATCATAGCAGTACATGCAGTAATCACATGTCAATAGGCTATAGCTTGCTTGCTTGCGTCTGCAGAGATATTTACACATCTGTTCTCTCAAGATATCGGTGGCTCTGCTGACGATGGAAACCATCACTAATTCCACTTAAACCCAATAAGAATTATTTATAGTAGCGGAGCGCATGCAAAGAGCGTCGTATGGAAAATGCATTTAGGGGCCCCCACCTCACCTTACACCGGACCTATTTCATTACAGGTTTCTCTGGAACACCCGTACGCACAAACATAAAGATGGAAAGGTCATTTTTAGTTTGTAATATTTAGACATTTTCTTTGTTTATTATAATTCTTACAATTAGATTTCATCTGTAAAATAAGCGTAATACATTCTTGAGTAACATTGTAAATTTCATAAATCAGTTTCTGAAGGTGTAGAGTGCCATTTCTGTGATATTAGCATCATCGACTGGAACTGCAAAAAAACAGGTTTCGAACAGGTTTCAAAACCCCAAAACAATTTGTTCATCTGTCATTGGTGGAAAAAAGATAGTTCCGCCCACAAACTCACACCATTGGTTGAGTCAATGTTGCCCTGTAGGACCGGTTAGTGTTTCAAACAAACAGAACTATAATTAATAGCACCAATGAGCCGGCAGCATGTGTATATTTGAAGGGAATCAGCTTACGAATGGCTTACTTGCAACTAAGAGCGGAGATCACTCTACAAACAATTATAACAAGTCACTCTGACAGACTGAATTAATGTCATGATCTATTTTTATCCATCATGTTTGTTTACTCTCTTTAAAACAACTCAGTAAAAAAAATTATTTGAAAATGTATTTCCAGTTTTCTGCTGTGTACAAACCACAGAAGTGAAGGTTTAAATGATTAGTGTTTAAAATGTAAACAAAACAAAAGTTAACCAGTTAATTAACCCGTGTTACTATATTTTTCATCTATGATACTTAGTAGTATCATTATTTCTGGTAGTTTGGTCAGATAATGAGCCAAATAGGGATTTGTCTGACTGGAAGAAAAAGGCAGGTCAAGTGTGTTGCATTGTGGGAATGTGATATTGTGTACCGTGCGCTCTGCTGTATAGACCACTGCGTGTTTTGGAGAATGCGGTACGACACGCGAGCGTTCCTCACGTACAAGAACCTAGCAATAGCGAGCTTAGAGTAGTGTGTGTGTCCGGGCGCTGTTCCTGTACCTGGTTTTTAGGGGAAAAATAGGGTGTTATTTTTTTCATATTATCTATATGCTTAAATGTGTTCTAATTATATGTTCTGTTTCATATGAAAGTATTAATATTACAAATAAAACCTTTACGAGTATGAATCACCCCTCATCTGAAAGCTCTGAAACACAAGCTGTCCAGAGGAAATGGGTTAGTGACCTCGTGTCTTCACAGGATGGTGGAGATATCTCACGTGTGCTTCTCGTCTTCTGAGGTGTCCATCACCTCACGATGGCTTTAAGACCCTCCCGTCTCACTGCCACCGATGGGCTGCACGTGTCCTGGGGTAGTTGCTGCCCCTTTCCAAACTCATCTGAGGGCTCTTCACATAAACACTACAATGTACTTAAAAATAATAGTTCAGCTTCTAACGTAAATGTTGATTGTTAATATCATTATTGAACAGTTTTTCAGACATAAAGGCATAACTGAAAGAATAAGTGACAAATAGGCTAATGGATGTAGGATTATATTTAAAGTGTGTTAATATCTAAAGTCTAAACTTTATACTGACTGTTAATAAATGCTCTGGTTTCATTAAATTGTTTTAACAGCTTGTTTTAATCTAAATGTTTAACTTGTCCCTCAGCAATTGTGTTTACAGTTTAAACGAATTCGCCATAAATGTTAAAATACACACTGTTTTGAAAGTCTAGTCACGTGTCTTAAACTTAACACCTGTCAAGGTGAAACTAACGTGGACAAATCACTTACTAACCTTTTCTGTTTAAAGTTTAACCCACTTTTTAACTCGTGTCACCAGTTAACCAGGTAAACTTTGCACGTCACTGGCGGAAGGACACCGAAAGGACCGCAGCCTGAAATCCATCCGCCCGGAAAAGTAGCGCCAGGTAACACTATACATCCTTACCGGCCGAGGGACTAATCGTGCAGTCACCGTGCACAGATTTTATTGTTTTTTTTTATTTAATTTATTTTATTAAACTGATCAAAAATAAAAATGAGTTATTGCCTGACACGCCTGTACACTGATTGGTTAACTGAGTGCAGCACAAGCTGTAGTGTGTAGCGCCATCTAGTGGATGATTGCGATATTAAAAGGCAGATTCCAACGGGGTTCGTTTCCTTTTCATGTCGATAATAATTATAGATACATAATAATAATACCTTGTTTTACTTTAAGACCGAACTCCACACACACACCAAAATGAACAAACAGGGTTTCGGAAAATGACCAAAACGTGTTAAAGTATGTGATATGTTAAAATGTCGACATTTTATTTTCAAATCATCTCTAATGATCAGTCACAGAAAACATCATTTTAAATAAACTTTTATTGTGTTGAAATATGTGTTGGATTACAGTAACATTTCCGAACAATTCCATTATCAAACCTGTTGTTGCACACTCGTGGTCTGTTGAGGAAAATATGGTACAGTAGATGACACGGTAAACACACTGCAGCTAAGCGGCACGCTTCCTTTAAATCCCTAACTTGTATGTT
>JAZGTJ010010913.1:0-17526 GCA_036877575.1 Botia almorhae
TTTCCCTCTGTCTCTCTATTTCCAGGCTGGAGACTCTCAGCAGTCTCCGGGGGCGAGTGAGCCTCAGGCAGAGCCCGAGAGCTCAGAGACGGACAGTCCTCAGGTCGGTAGCTAGATAGCGGCAGGTCAGGGTAGGTATCTGTCCTCTTTTCTCACTTTCTTCTGCGTGTCGGCCTGCTCCAACCATGACGTCAGCACGCCTTCACCCGTCCTCACCACCATTACATAGACCCACACATCGTGGCCATGTGTTGTGGTGCTCTTTCTCTCTCTCTTTCTTTCTCTCTTTCTTTCTCTCTAAATCTCTTAGGCTGCATTCACATTGTGTTTGGGATTGAAAAGTGTGCTAAAAGGTGTGACTCTGAAATTGTCCTGTTCATACAACAGGCAGATTGAATGAAGTCAGCATGAACAGTAGTCAGCCTGCTTCTCTAACTCAGTAATGTTTAATACTGCCTATAATCAAAATAACAGATAATGAGAGTAATTTTAATTTAATTGATATTTTGATATTGATATTTGATATTGTGGATTTAGGATTTTATATTTGGGACCATTTTGAGCAGTTCCAGCTGCTTTTCAAGAGTCTCAGATATGGTCAAATTATTATTATTATTATTATTATTGTTGTTGTTATTTAAATTATTACAATCATAATATAAACATTTTAAGGATTTTACAATACCTGTGTTTTTTAATCTATATCAGTGAAAAACTGTTCATACTGATTTTACTCTCACAAATTAAGTTGTAAGTCCCAGAGTCACCCCGGTTACCGAATGTGGTTGTCATTGGAAAAAATAAGTAAACTGAGTATGAAACGCTCCACATAGGCAGCTGTATTCTGCTCATGTGTGATCATAGCCTTCTATCTCCTGCTCTCTCTCACACACACTGTTTCTCATCTCGCCGCCCCTGCCTGCTGCTACGATCACTCTTATGATGGTACAGTATGCACTTATGGGAATATGGTTTATGTATCTTTGTAGTGTTATTTTGTGTCATTTTTGACAGACTGTGAGTGAATGTGTGTGCTTCCCGAGGTTTGTGAGTATCTGTGTTTTAAACGGATTATATATTTTAAACAACAGTCTTGCATGACATGCCATACACATCACGAGCGCTTCACATCTAAGTATCCGTGTTGTGCTGTCATTTCCTGATATTCAAAAATAGGTCATGAATGTTTTCTGTTTTTACTCATCACAGCAATGCACACAAAATACTGATGTGAATTAAACTAAAACAGGATTGTGTTTATATTTCATAACTGTCATTGCAACTAAACGCATAAGTGTGTGCTGCTGCTTAAAAAATGAAGGCATCATAATCAGAAATTCTGCTGTTGTTTGGTGACTTTCTTAATAGACAAACCAGACCTCCCCATTAGATTTGCCACAAAATCAACTGGGTCAAACAATCCATTCTTGTTTTTCTTACATCTGTGAGTTTATATGACCAAAGTGCAGATATATGTCCAAATGCAGATCATTCACTTTTTGGCTGAAGAAATCAATTAGACCTTCATTAAAAATTACACTAACATACAAATAGCAAAAATGATGGTTTGGCACTCACTGATATAAGTGTGACTAAAATAGAAAGCTAACATCAACAAAAGTATTTTTTTATACAATTTCTACCTGAAAATGTATGTAGGATGCTTTAGGCTTTTCTCATTTTGCCCTCCAGAACTCATAATGCATTTACAGGTTCTTGTAACAGTTTCACTGAGAGAAAGTGAATGACTTGTATCTTGTACAGTATTGTATAGTTGAGTGTATGATGTTACATTTGATGTTTGGTTTGTCACAAAAATGCAAGAAAAACAGCTTAAACTTCCCATTAAAGGGGCATATGTTTAGTTTTTTAATGAACAGGTACAAAATAATTTTTTTATGGCCAGTAAGAAATACATGTACATGACCTACACTCGCTCATAATAGTTGGACCCTGTATACAACCCAGTTCTTGTGTATGTAGCGTAAACAAAGCACCTCAGTTTTACTTCAGGTTTTAGACGTAAATCAGACTGAGTTTGGTGAGGTTGAGGGAAAGGGTGTGATTGTTCTCCGGTACCTTTCTGGAGGAGACATGAGCTCATCAGGATGAATCATTAATGAAGGGCTCCTGGAGCCAGAGGCCTGTTTCTGTGACTTTAAGAAGACTGATGTATCGTCTCATCTGTACTAGCCAAAAGACAAATGAACCTGCTGTCCTGCATTTAAATATTTACACACTGACATACCCCCCCTGTAAACACAAAGACTGTAGACCAGATGTGTCTGTCCATTGTTAGAGCAAAGGCAACCAACCCTTCAGTTGGAGGTTATTTTAACTGTCTTAGTGAATTGTAGAGTGAATCCACATCTTAAATGTCTGTGTGTGTATGAAATACAGGAGTTGCTCCTAATACACTGAGCTTGTGTTGAAATGTTTCGGCATTCGGTGGCTCTAAAGAAATATCATTGATGCCAACAGCTGGTTTAATGTTAATGGTATACTGGTAATGCTATGGTAATGTTGGGTAGTAATGTTAATGATCTGAGACTTGGAAAGGGAGAAAAAATTTCTGCCATCTCTGCCTTAATTTGCACATACTAGGCAAAATGTGTTAGGTATGTGAAATTTCAGTTTTCACTCCCTAAATTTTTCAATTTTATCTTCCCATGTAGAATGTCATTGTTACACCCATACATAACAAACTCTGTGTGTACATATTAAAAATACACACTCAGATGAGAGACTGAATCTAGCTGCAGTGTGTATGTGAACAGAGTGAGATTAAATTCAACTGCACCTGGGTTCAGGTCAACCCTATTTCAGACATAAACTGTGTGTTTAGAATATGAAACACTAGATTACCACCGAGTAATCTGTCTACTTCACTGTTTGTACTGCATTGATGCACGTTTACTGTAAATATAACAGGATTATACAAGAGTGCGTTAAAAACGATTCGTGTTTTACCTAATATTGTAAAGTCTGTTACAATTTGCCCTCTTTGGCCCACGTATGATGTTGCTCTGTACGCAGTGCTCTTTGATACAGCACATGACTTACTGAGGTAAAATATTTAGTTTGGTTGTGAAGCACTGCCACTTTATTGGTGCTGTGGCTGGCACAGTCATTGCAGTTGTGGGATTATAATACAGGTTGACTAAGGATGATGTTGCTGTGGTCCGTGCTGTCTGCATGGCATTGTTCACGTTCAGATAAGCAGGCTTACTGACAGCAGCCTTCTGTTTGCTTGTAAGCCAATAGCACACTCTCTGCCCCATACTGCAGCTGTAGAAATAAATCAGCCATTTTCCCCTCATTTCTCCATTTATTCTGTCCTTCACTCTCTCTCAGCCGGGTTGACAAAAGCTTCTATTTTCCACAATCATGAAGGAGATCTGTCTTAAAATCTGTTGTTTATTCTAGTCAGCAATGAGAATAAATAGAGAGCAAATAAAGACTTCTGCTTGAATCTCCTGACAGGAAAAACTTGCGTGTCTTGTCTGGAGTTTTACATGAGATCTCAGATTTTTCAAGAGGTCTATAATCAAATGTTTCCATTAGTTTTTTAATCGAATTTCTCCCAGATCAAAGTACTATATCTAAGTTGTTCTATCCACATTTATTTATATCGCTATATAATTTTATATACACAACTGTATGCAAACAGCATTTTAATTGGACCTATTTGTAATGTCCCCTGCTGGGAAATCCATCTTAAGATAGTAGCTGTGTTTTGGAATCTGTTCAGGCTGAACCATCTTAGACCAGCAACAAACCAGCTACTAGGAGGTCATACCATCTTAAGGTAGTTACGCTAGTTTTTGGAACATGGTTTTTACAAGCATGGACCAGTGAGAAACTAGCTACCATATTCCAAACCAAAGCTACTAATCTCTCTCTTACTAAAGCTCCCTCTCTACACCTGTATCATATTCCACCAGGGACCCAAAAAATTTTAAAAGAAATATCTGGGACAAAGTCCCAGAAATCTGGGACCAGATTTAGGTGAAACAAACCTAGGAACTTAAATCTTGAAGGAGCAAACAAAATGTTGCTCTGAGTCCCTTTTACCTACGTCATCTGTTTTTTCCATTATCTAACACGTCTTTATGTACATCCTCCTACACTTCATTTGCTTTTTTTCAGTTTGATTTATTTCATCTTCTGACTCTTTCTGTCATTCAGCCCCTCCTGCTCTCTGAAACACTATCCTGTCATCCATCGCTCGTGCGTGTGTATGAGCTTGCGCAGTGGGTGGAAAGGTGAGTGGTTATTGTTGTGTGCATTCAGAGACCTCAGGGTTCCACAGGCTGCAGTCTGGACAGGCACTGACTGACATCTGTTCCGTATCTAAGCTTTCCTTTGATTCTCAGTGGCTGCGTTCCTTATACTGAACCTATAGAAAAGGAGAGAAGTTTACAGGGTGTTAGGTGGATGAGTGGGTAGTTCTGAAGTAGTCTCCTGTTATGACTTTGTGAATATAAAAATTGTTATGAGTTTAGAGGTTTAAAAACATGTCCGGGGGCAGAGGAAGGCACCGGCAAATTTCAGGTATATTTGGTCGTTCTTTGCTGCAGTGATTTACCCTCATCTAGGTTGCTTAGCTGTGGTGCAGGTTTTCATATCGTTGAGTACGTTTCTGACTGTAGTGTTTATCTTAAAGTCCTCTGTTGCCACCTGGTGTTGATGGGTGAGAACTTTGCATGTCTGTTGCGTGCCTATGTTTGGAAAAGCATGCCAACATGTTACTCAAATTATTCTGTAATATACAGTATGAGTAATGTATCCCACAATGCAATGCTAACCTTGACCTTCCATATTCTAAGTGACAAATTTCAGCAGTGACTTCAGCGGTTTTTCTTAATTCATTAATGGATCAGACTGACATGTTCTTAGTGTGGACATGTTCTTAAAACCCCTAAATAATAAAATTAAAGATAAAATGGGTGTATTTATTTCCAAATTACCACTTGTTGAATTAAATGTAGACATTATGGTGTCATATGACAACAATGCAGCATTGTACTTTTCGAAACAATCACTGTTTATGGTTTCACTTACTGTGTCTTAAAAATGACTGTATGTAGTGCAAAGTAAGCAGTCGGTATTCCACTACAATCTTAGCAGAATTAAACAGGGAGTGTTTATGATCAGATAAAAACTTGTTAAATATGCTGGTTTTAGTTGTATCTGTGGTGCAGTGGTTAATGCATGTCATCCTGCAAACTGAGCTGTGGTGCCCAGGTTTGAGTCTGGCCAATGACTTGTCCCAGTTCCCTCCTCTGTCTCCTCAATAATTTTCTGTATCTTTTCACCGTAAAAGCAGAAACAGCACATATGAAGATGATAAACCCACTTTACAGAAAGTCTACAGAAAGTAACTGCTGTTTTTTTGTTGCAAATATTATAAAGTGACCAATGACTGTTTGTGTTCAGGGGAAAGACCCTCTTTACGCCCAGATCAACAAGGGGAAAAAGTGAAGGATCATGGGAACTCTGCACAGACGTGACCAGCGCTGGGGGGAGCAGGAGACCAAAACACTGGAGTTCTCTGCCCTGTGTGTGTGTGTGTATGAGTGTGTGTTTGCAAATGCATCCGTTCAAGTGTGTGTGTGTGTGTGTGCGCGCGTATAAATATGTGCTCAGGTGTAAAAGAGTGTTTGCTTGTGTGTGTGGCTGTTGTGTGTTTGTATGAGTGTGGTCTTCAGGGCTCAGCTGTGACCGGTCACTCCAGCCTCACTGGTCCTCTTCTCCAAGCAGCATTTATAGAGTCAAAACAATGCAGCAAGGCTTGTCCCGGCCTTCACTAAGCCCCGTTCGCCTCTCTGGACCTTCTCTCCAGAGCAACATGACTTCCTCTGTTTCTACCACCCCACAAGGAATGAGAAGGACAGACTCTCTAAATCTCTCTAGCTGTTTCTCACTGTGTTTCCTGCACATGGACAGAAAGTGGAGCATCAGCCACAGCTGTATTGTGGGTGTTTTCAACTTTTAACTCCTCATAGCCTTATGAATCCTGCTCTACCGCCCCCCTCTCTCTCGTCCAATCACCCTTCTCTGTTTTATTCACTCTCTTCCTGTCCAACTTCCTGTCTCTCTTAAAATCCCCAATCCAAGACTCTGTATAGAGACTCTTGAGAGGTGACACACTCATGTATACATGCAGAAGAGCTCAAGAAATCACCATGTCACAATTCTACACAGCCACCTTTACACAGATCAGACCACAGTAATCAATCACAGAGCGATCCGTGCGGATTAATCTGTGATTCATCCATTTGAGTTGTTTGGTTTTCCGTCTCCCATATATTTGAGATTCTGCTGCTAGAACGCTATGCAGAAACAAACACACAATACTTTCCCTTTGTGGACACTTCGGATGGACAGCAGAGGCAGGAAGCGACTTTTGCCAAATCTGATTCGCCAGAAAGATTTTGGAGCAGCTGATTCTGATTGGAGGATCTGAGTTTATGAACATTGCAAAAACAAAGTGAATCTGTGATTGAACTGTTCCTTCTCTATAGCTTTTGTACAATACTAATACGAAAAAACACAACATTGAAATGGAATTTTTATAAGTCAGTCAAGCCCTTGAAGTCGACTTTAGATGTGTTTTAGGGGTGAACATGGCTTAAAATCCAATTGTTGGTTTGCCAAACTCATTTTGTAAATAATGATAATTATTATTATTGATAATAATAATTACGACAATGACAAATAATATTGATGATAATAACAATGGTTCCGAATATAACAGTGTTCATTCCATCCTGTGGACTTTTGTGCCATAAAATAGGCTGGTCTTATAATGATGCAAACGCCTCATTAAACCCAAGCAATATTAACATGTGTTCCATACTCTCAAGCAGTTTACATTGCGGTCCCACAGTCAAAGCATGTTGTCTTCATTTTAGCAGGATAAGGACACTGAATTTCTTAAGACTGAAACAAGCCTGAGAGACTATTATGTTTTAAATGGTTAAAAGGGTTCAGTGTCATTTATGTGTGCAGCCTGATTCTCTGTCTCTCATTTGGTTTGTTGTCACGAGGAAGCTAGTAACTATGACGGAGTTTGAACAGAGCTTCTGGAAACAATTACAAACATTTATACACAATTTACTCTAAGACCCACATTCACTGTAAGACACTTAAGATCGAAATGTACCCTGTTTGCTTTCTTAATACACTTTTATGGTCATATTGTGCATAATTTATCAGTGCACATTATTCCAAAGAAGAAAAAAATGTTTCATGCAGAATGAAATTACGATTAATGTTTCTTTGTGGCTGCTGTTACTTCAGGCCTGGGGGGTTAGCTAGTCTAAAGGCTAAATCTTCCATATAACCAAATCACTAATTAATTTAATGTCAGTTAATGTCATGTCATAAAGGTTGGATATCATATGAAAATAATAGCAGATGATGACAGATTTGAGAGAGGTGTACTGTAACTGCAGACGTGGCTCCCTTCTAATATGACACGTTATGATCCAGTCGATTCTTGATGGATAAAAGCAAGTCCCGCCCAGTATTTTTTCACTCAGAAATAACCATTACAGAAGCAAATGGGGTTGTTTCCTGTTCATTTTAGAGCCCTCTCATCACATCTTTAAAAAGTTACATCTGTCTTAAATCCAACGTCCAGTCAGAGAATATCACCAATGGTGACACCAGTTGTAATGACATCAGAGCATTTAATTACTGTGATGACAAATGCCTCCTATTTTATGGCCAGAGTCCCCTTTTCATTTAAAAATGGTTTTGAACCTTCAAATCGAAATTTTGGGGATTAAGACGCTAAAGGTAAAAACAGAGAGAAATGGAAATCCTTACAATTTCTATTTTGACTTTACCTCAGCTAATGGTTTGGTAATGTAAAAGGACACATTATTTTTATCTTAATGATAACAACATTATACAGTGGATTTTTAGAGATTTTTTTGTTCTTTTTTCTTGATTTACGTAACCCACCATGTAATACTGTTACCAATAAACACATCCCAAAATGTGCTCGGACTCTCATTAACAACATAATCTGATTAATAATCTGACATTTGACTGGTTGCATTATTTAAAGGTGCACTGTGGAAATAATTTCATGTATGCTGTTGTAGACCACGCTTTTGTAGATGCTACGCTAATTGTAGCTTGTAGTTCTGGAGCACTGACTGTATATTACTTTGGGCTTCTAACGTTTCTAAGAATGAACCTGTGGAATCATAGAGTGAATCCAAGAATCAGTTCTGACATTGTTTATCGTTAATATCAAAATTATAACTGGAATGAAAATTAAAATGTCTAGCACATGTCTGGCATATCTAATTTCATGTGCCATGAACTGTAAACCTTTACTTTAGAGTTGCGTTTGTTGCTACAATTTTTAAGACGACTACAAAGAAATAATCACGCTGTTAAGCTCCCTCCTTCATTCTGTGATGATATTAGATTAGAGAGGGAGGAGAACGATTTCGTAAGTGATGAAATGCTGTTTCAGAAGTTACATATTTTAGAAATTGAGAATGAACACAATCCCTGAACTGTAATTTGCCAGATTAAGCATTTACCCATAATTGTACACAACACTCTCAAATTCACTCTTGCTTGCTCATGTGGAAAATTAGGTCTGATATGTACAAAGCACACTGGTTATCTGTCTGTCAGGTGGCAGATTCTATCACCAACCAAGATATTACAATTGTAAAACTTCACAGCATAAATAAAAATGTTACACTCCCAATATAAATGGATATATGAAAACATAAGGGCCAAAGGTCATCAAATAACCCCTGAGCATATTTTTTTATTTCTGGAGTGTATTGAGAGTGTTTTAACAGGAGATTTACCTCAGAGACTGATAGAGACAAAAAATGTATACATTTTCTCATTTGTAAGTAATTTACATAAAAGTGTCCAGTAAATGAAAATATGTACATGTAATATGAAAGATATTCAGGAACCAGTTTTGGTTGTTTTATCAACCTGTATGGGGGTCCAAAGCTAGTGTTACATGGGGAAAGGACATCTTTTAGCCCCAAATTGATTACATTAAGTTAATTTATAAAATAAATTAAAAAATAATATTTTATAAAATAATTTATAAATATTCACTGGAGCACAAATTAGCCCTGGTTTCTCCTCATTATTTAGAGAAAAAATAATTGAGGCTGCTAAGAGGTAAATCTTTTGTTTGGAACAGATTCTTGAGGAGAGAGATGTCTCGTCCTCTCTGAACGTAATCATAAGAGGTGTGTTCACTTCTTAAGTTGAGTTTGTTTCACCTGGTGTGAGACGTAATGAGAGCTGGATTTTAATTGTTTGACAACAGACGCTTCTTCATAGATTTATGTGGATCTTGCCTGACTGCATTCCTTGAGAATGAAAACAGTCCTTCAGTGTCATTCACTGAAGTGACTCGTTTGACGAGACATTCTTTGGGTTCGTCATTAGTGCGTGAACACGCTCATCCGACCTCATTCCAGTCTGAGGGCCAATGGGCGAGTTCTCACTCTGTGAGATTTATTCTCTAACAACTGCGACACAAACACTTACACATGCTGCATCGTTTTGACTCGTACAGGAATAACGTGGATGATTAAATATGAGGGGCTGAGGAGAAACAAGTGGATCTTTTTATAGAACTGCTGAAAGGCTTCGAGAAAAAATGATGGAACAGGTAAGAAACTCGTTTTATCATAATATGTGAATGACACAGCTTCATTTTTTCACTTGGGTTTTTTCAAACCCAACTTAATTTAAAATACAGTCATTTAAAAAAATATTAGTGAGCTGTGAGGAAATTTAGGGGAATAAAAAGAACAGTAATGCTGTTTTGGATGTGTCATGACATCAGTTTCTTAACATGTAATATAACTGTAATATTTAAAAGTGTCCACCTCAGTCTACTGATTTTTGCAAGCGTCAGTCAAAATTATAGACTTCAATTTCAGATTTGAGTATTGAACACATGGTATTTGATTGGCCAATGACAAGTCATCACATGGCTTCCAGTTCCATTCCTAAAACATCCAGATAAATGTCAAATATATTTTGGAGGTGAAATTGCCAATAAAAAATAACATTTGGTAAACATTACCATTAAAAGTGTGTAGATTCCTTCTTGGTGTGATGTGCTGCAACTGTCTGTTAGTTCATTTCTGAGATATTACTGAAAAAAAACGCCACATTCTACACATTCTATAGGCATACATACATTTATGAAACATGAAGTTTTATATTACTTTGATATATTTACCATTTTGGTTTCCTGCATTTTATTTTTCAGGATAAACCAATGGACTTTAAGACCCTGAAGGCTCAGTTTCAGGGAAAAAATAATTTAAAGGTCCACGCTAAACCTGTCATCCCAGAAAAACCCAAAGCCATCCCTACTTCACCAACAAAAGTCAGCAACCCTCTCATCAGCTCCATCAACACTGCTGTGAAAAAAGGGACGCTTCTCGCTCCACGTGTGGTCTTTAAGGATGATAAAAATCACCAGCTTTCTCCACCTGAGGGGGTAAAAGGCAATGAGCAACAACCCGTCGATAATTCTAAACTGCAGGATAACACCCAGAGAGAAGGCAACATTGTCAAGAGGCCAATGAAAGATAGGAACCTTCCACTCGTTCTGCCAGTACCTCCAATAAAAGCTAAAACTCCAGAGTATGAACCCAGCCCACTTACGCCTGTGTCCGCTTCACCAGCCAAAGTGTCCACACCAAAGAAGTTTGTTTTCAGCACTACAAAAACTAGCAAAGATGTTAAGCCAGATACTGTGGACAACTTAACACCATCTACTCAGCCCAGCCCACTTACACCTCTGTCTGTTTCACCAGCCAATGTGTCCACACCCAAGAGATTTGTGTTTAACACTAAAAACACTGCCAAAGTTGAGAAGGAAGATACTGTGGAAATCCCAACACCAGCTATTCGTACCCCTGAACATTCTGCTCCAAGTCTTCAGCCTCCTGCCAACCCATCTATGGCAGCTAATACCCCTTCTGCAAGTGTACCTGTAGTCCCTAAGGCCCGTGTGCCTCAGGTTTCAGCAGGAGAGCGTCCTATCCCCAGCATTCTTGCTTCAAGTATTCCAGCTCCAGGCATTCCAAACTCTTCCAGCCCTGAGCCAAAGACTCCCGAGCCTGCCATTCCAACACCAGCCATTCGCACTCAACCTGTTCGTAAATCAGAGATTTATAAAACAGAAACCCCTGTTTCAACTTTTCCTGATGCTACATCTCCTAAACCAAATATACATTTGCATAGTTTATCTAAGGCAATTCCTCAACCAGAAGAACGCCCTCCTCCAGACTTTACTGATATTCCTCCTCCAGTTATTCCTGATTTTCTAAATGAAGACTTTTCTGATCGAGATATTCCCAGTTCAGCAATCCATAAATATATCACCCCTGTTTCCAAGAGTCCAACTACCTCCAAGAAATCCTCCCCTGACCTGCCCAATCTCTTATTGAAGCCCTTGGAAAATAGATCTCGTCCAAGTTCCGTTACTGCTCCAAGCCCCACTCCATCTGTAGAGGAGGTGCTGGGCCACTCGAAAGGCCGCAATGCTAAAACAGAGGTCATTAAGGAGAACCAATCCTCACCCAAGTCACCACTCTTAGCTTTGGCGAGAGCAGAGGAGATGGCCCCAGTCAAACGGCCCACACCACTTGATAACCGTGTATTTAACCTTCTGGAAAGGGCAAAGAGAAAGACCACAATGCCTCAGCTGGCTACAACATCTGAAAATACAGGCCCCTTTAAGTTGGATGCACCCAAGGTAGCTCTGCCTGACCCTGTCAAGTCTGAAATGGCCCACTGTGATCCAGAGCCACCTAAAAAGGTTCTACCACAAGTTCCCACAATGGTAAAAACGTTACCTGAGGAAGCCTCCACTGTGCCAGAGGAACATGATATTTCTGCACTTCCTCCTGTTGACTATGTGGATCATACTCGGGTGCCTAAAACCCATCCACCTAAAACTGCGCCTGTTAATGGCCTTAATCAGAGTAAGTACCTGTCCAAGTTTCTGTAAAGTCAACTGAGAAATTTGATTGTATAGGAACAATATATGTTTCCCGAATTCTTGAGGAATTGATTTTGATTTAATATGTAATTGATTAATTGATGTCCTGTTTTAATTGATTTAACTGAATTAATTGAGGTCCTGCTTTTTTACACGTTCTTACAAACATAACACCTTATAGCTGCGGAAAAACCTCGTGACCCTGTGTTTAAATACCTTGTGAGAAAAGAGAGGTGGATTTTTCAGTCGAGGGAGGGTTGGTATGCAAAACATGTCAATTTTGTGGTTTGTGTAGGGCAACATGCCTCACATAGTGAGGATGACAGAGCCAGAAGTGTAGTTTGTCATAGGAAACACCTGACAGCTGTACGAGTTCAACCGTTTCGAAAATTTTACGTTGTTTTCAGTTAAGCAGAATGTTATTTGGGATTTACATACAGTATGTTCTCAACAGTAAATAGTAATTGTTGTAACCAGAACAGCCATACCTGCAGTGTCCCATATTGAATAACATTGTTGTAGATAAGGAATTGTTTTGATAAGAACCGAGTTTGTTTTGCCAAGATGGAAAATAACCTTCAATGTCAGTTATGTGATATTGGCGTGAATATTAAACATTTCACATATACATTCAACATTGCAGTTGTTTAGTCGCATGATCGCAAAGTACTTGGCCAAGATCATTTAATAAGTTATATTTAGGTTAAGCTGAACCACAAAACATCATCGTTCCTCTGTTTTCATTCCATAGTCCGGTTCTACTTGCTGTGTCTGCGTAACCTTGTCATTTTCATTGGTTATGCAATGCCATCAGTTTTTCAGACGAGACTATTCCATTTGCTTCATTTTTTTACATGTTTACAGAGCATGAACATTACCTCAGTAACAGAGGTTTATATTAAATTAGGTTCTATTTTCCTAAAGCTTTTGTATGTTGCTGCAGGTCAAACCTCACCGGGGGTCTTGACAGTAGTAAAGCCAGTGAACCCCCCTCCCCCACCACCCAGAAAGCCTCTGCCTGCCACACCTGCTCTGTCCCCACATGAGAATCGAAAGCCTCCAGCCCACCATCTCCACATTCCCACAACACCAGCGGAACATCAAGAAACATACGGTAAAAAATGTTTAATATATGTAATATTATATAGGCATGATGTCAACTCATTTGAATTTGTAACCGAATGTATTCCTGCTGCTATGTTTTTTAGACGATCAATCATACGACTCTTTTGAGGAGCCATCTTTTGAAGATTCTGAGGTATTCGAACCTCCAGCTGTTCCAAACTTTAGGCCAGTACCTCCTTTAGCTTCAGGTTCTGCTAGACCAACATCAGCTCATGACGAAGCTTTCCTGGAACAGTGGAACCCAAAACAGCACACTGCAGAAGAGACGCTTCCAAACACTAAAGGCAGAAGGTACGGAGAAGTAGATTATGGATCTGGGAGATCTAGCTTTCCACAGTCAGGAGCTCAAGTCTCTGTACCTCAAGCTCAAGCGCGAAGCTCACCTGTCAATCGAGATGTCTTGTCAGGGTAAGCCATGAGCCCATAATAATTTATTAAGGTCCACATGGAGAAACATGTAATTAAAAATGTGTGTTTTTGTCAGTGAGCGTTATTGTCATCATTTCTTACAGAACCCTTGAACACAATTATGAAGACTTAGCTGTCAATAAAAAAGGGAAAACAGCGAAGAACAAGAAACAGAAAGGACCTCTGAAGAGTAAGAAGATCATCTTTACTAAAGCACTGATGTTAGAAAGTGTGTCATTTCACATGTCATTCACCTTCTCAATAATCTCATCTCTGATGAACTTTTGACCCGGAAATGATAAGCGCATGTCATGTGATTTAGTTTATTTAAGAGTCTCGTTTATCTGCGAAAGTATTTCTGTGTTCTGAACATTGTTTGTCTTTGTGACTTAGATCCATATGCTGATGCCGCAGCTGTGGTAAGTACTTTTTAAATTTTAAGTTGTTTTACTGATTAAAATTGGATTGTCATCTAGTTTTTGTATATAATGATGCATAATGATGCCGATACAATGATCTGTTCAAACATGTCATACTTGTTAATTGTCCACTTATCACCCAAATTTTTTAGGTGGAGGAGACTCCCAAGAAAGGCTTGTTCTCCAGGTTTGTAGCTATTTTTTGTTTTGTTTTTTTGGTTTAGGTTAGAATTTTAGGTTCTTTTAATGTACAGCTGATGCAGCAATGGAACAACAGTTGAAACTCTGTATCCACAGGAAGAACTCGGAAAAGGCAGCTGATGAAAAAGAACTAAAGAAAAAGGAGAAACTTCGAGAGAAGGAAAAAGAGAAAGAGAAAGAGAGAGAGAGGAAGGAGCAGAAGGAAAAAGAAAAGAAAGAAAATGAAATAAAGAAAAAGTTTAAGGTAATTTAAACAATATATGTTGAAATACTTCATTATATTTCAGCTTGTTATGCAGAAAGTGTAAATTGATTCCCATGGAAATTGTACTTAAAACACACACTGTGGTGCTGCCAAAACTTTGCTCTTGTTTGTTGGAGCATTTTGACAAGCCCATGATAGGCTCAATCAAAGAAGTGAGATTGGGGGCGGGGCTATTTGTCTGACCAATGACAGGCAGAGGGAGTGTCACACACTTCATCTTACAGATGTTCAAACATTGATCGTTACATGTATCAATACAAACTCTTATACATGTATAAATATGTGAGCACTGCCCACAACATACTGTTGTTCACAGTATGTGGAAAGGTCATCAGAAGACCTATAAGATACACTCAGAAGATTTTGCATTAATAATTTGGCAAGACATTATTCACTCACAACCCATTGTGTTCCTCAAGCAAGTCAAATCACTGTGATTATCATGAGTAAAGCCTACGTATTCGTGAAATGAGCCGTACATTTCAATTTCTCACTAACAGTGAAAGGACTGTTTTAATGCATCTGGCAAGGTCAGCTAAGTGATTCATTTAACTGTCTGTGTGCATCTGTGTTTAATGTAGATCACAGGGAAGGAAGAGGCCATATATCAAGTAAAAGTGATCGAGGATTGTAAGGGCCGCAAAAATGACCTGCTGGTAAACGCCGGGGAAACTGTAAACATCATTCGTACCACCAGCTGCCCCCAAGGGAAATGGCTGGCCAAGGACAGCAGCAATAGATGTAAGCCAAACCAACCCACAGAATACACACAAATTGCCACTATTGCCTTGCCACTATCATAAGTCGCAATTAATTTGTATTACTGTTAAATTATGACTAAATAATAAATGGGTGCAGAAAATAATTATTGTTATGAGTTTACCCTGATAAGGACTAAATGACTAAATAGATCTCTCGCTTACCAAGAACTTGAACTTGTCCTTGTGCTTTGGCTTATCTGTTGCACTGTGTATGTAAGAGCTTATCTCATTTTTCAGATGGTTGTAGTGGAATGTGGAGTGGCAGTGTGCTGTGTGTTTTTCAGATGGCTATGTCCCAGTGGAGAACATGGATTTAAACATTCATGGAATTATGGAGCTGGGGAAGATGGCGACAGCTTCCAACAGAACCAACGTCAACGGTCTCAGGGACGGAGAACACACCAGTACAGGCAGAAGGTAACCGTAGAAACAGTTACAGGCTAAATACAGTAGTAAAGCTGTAGCCTGTTGCCAGGTGCCTTAGAATCACACCCACAATTAATCTTTTTTGTTCGTGTGTTTTTAGGACGCCAGATCATTATGCCATGAATCATGAAAGCTGTAAGAACCTTCTTTTACTTATTTGAATTGTTTTGTTTTGGCTTATTTACATGAGCTAACAGAACCACAGTGTATACCCACAGTATAAACCCTTCAACGTTAAGCTTTCTAAATCTGTTACAGTATTTTGAATGTGTTATTTCAGATTTAATGAGCTGTGCTCCTGTTGTGTTTATTTTCTCAGTCTCCGATGACAGTGAAGAGTGGACATGTGATGATGACCCTGCGTACAGCTCGCCCAGTAAAACAGCACACATGTAAGTATTACATCAAGAGTGTGTGTGTGTGTGTGTGTGTGTGTGTGCGGCCTTGTGTAACTCGTTAAATTACCTTTACAGTAAACTATTGTTTTGTTTACAAGAAATGTATGTTAAATATTTCAGAAGGCTGAATCAGACACCAGCCACACCAGCTCAAGGTGAGTCATGATTCATGATGAGACATGACTGAAATTCTTTTGTCTTTATGACTGCAGAGACACAAATAAATACACAAGACAAAAGTAGCGTTCATTACAACTACATCATTCACCTGTTTATATGTGTTTAGTGATTAATATTGATTTTAACATGTATTTGAATCATTCACTAGATTAATGTGTCGTTTTTTGTCTTGATTTGTGTGTTTAAATAAGATAGTGAGAAATAAAAAAATATGTTATGAATTACACCCATATCATTCCAGAACCTTTTATGATATTCTTGTGTGGAAAATGAAAGGTGATATTTATCAGAATGACCCAGTGTTTTCTAAAACAATGGACGTGGATGAGAGCCAGTGAAGGGCATAGTCATTATTTGATTGTATTTGTACACAGAAGAAAGTCATATGGGTCATATCTTTAAGGCTGAGTGAAAGAATTATTGTTGAAATGTATCGAATAATACATTTGTTTGTTTGTTTACTTGCCTCAGTGAGTGCATCAGGTCCTGTCCACCGAACACAGACAGATGGGAAATACACGAACGCGCAGTAAGGGCAAAATAACACATATTTTTGGACTACAACTTGTTTCACATCAAGAACAGAGGAATAAATATCTGCTTATTGTGCATTACAGAGCGCAACAGGAAGCTCTTCAAAAACTATCCACATTCTTTACACAGCCCAAGACTCCCGCTCAGCCTCAACCAATCAACAACACACCAAGGTAAGAAAACAGTCCCCTCTGCTATTCTGTATTTTTATTAATTCACAGAAAATCACTTACTTGTTAAAGGTGCACTATGAATATAATAATTTTGCAATTTGTCAAGTGGCCTGGCAGCAAATATGTGCTTATTTTTAGATTTAGATTTGACAATCACAGACAACCATGGGCATAACTCAAACATTCGTTCTCAAATTCATTCATGCAGAAGAGCAATGCCAACGCACAACTGGCAAAGAAAAACTATAATTTTCCCACATGTTACTTGCAATTTTATCTTATAGCCATAGATATCGACAGAGAGCCTAAATCGTTTGTAATGCAGCTTTAAGGTTATGAGATTGCTAATCACATGTTGTCTTGTCCTTCTTCCTAATTGGTTGTTTGTCCATCAAGAATGGAAGTGCCTAAACCGGGTATGTTTCTCCCTCTGTTGATTAAGCATTAGTTACATAAAAAATTCAATTCATCCACGCTCACTTTTGTTTTCTTTTTCTTAACCCCACTTCTGGTTTCGTCTGTTTGCACATAAAGAGAATCCTGGCAATTTGTAAGTATTCACAACAATGTATTAAGCACATACATACATTATATTGCCAAAAGTATTC
>JAZGTJ010010914.1:0-17525 GCA_036877575.1 Botia almorhae
CCATCCCTGTCAATAACCCCCTCAAAACCCATTGACCCAGCATAAACAACCCAGCAACGTGTTTACTGTACCCTAAACAACCCAGAATTATGCAGTTACAGAAACAACCCAGCATTTTTTGAAGTGTATTAGACAAGGTTGACATAGGCCGAGTAGAATGAAACTGGGTGGGCAACTTGGTTTGACTCACGATCCCAAAGGCCTGTGAGAATTTTGTAAGAATTTTGTATCCTGTTTTTAAGATGGGTTAACAATTGTATATCATGCGACGGTTGACAAACAAATTTAATTCAATTAAATTAGTTTATATAGCACTTTTGACAATGTTGCATTGCTTCAAAGCAGCTTTACATATAGTGAAAAATAAAACACTGAAAGCAGAAAAAATATCAAACATGTACAACACAATCTAACTACAGTCCTAAAGACTACTATTTTGCTATTTCTTTGTTTTCCTTTCTCTTTCATTATGCAATGTCAAAGACCTCTGAGAAAGCTATGAGCCTTCACACACACAACAACAGGTATTTCTGATGCACGTCCATTTATTAATAAAATAGAATAGAAATATTTACCAGAATTTATTGAAAGTTGTCATTTTCTTGTCTATTTTAGGTGTTTACAGGTTGCTAAATAAATCACAATATATATAAATAAACTACAATTACAGATTGCTATTTAAATCACAATATCATACATTAAACTTTTGTGTCATAAATTAAACTGAAGTGTCTGAACCCTGATAATGGCCGTATTATGACTTATGCCTATGCCTAAATTATGTGTATGAAGTTCAAGTTCACAAATACTTTAAATGTGGAAAACAGGACATTTTAAGGTGACATGTTAAGTTTCATCAATGTCTCAAAAAATGTATAGTTCATGTTAAATTATCAACCATTTCATCAGGGGTAGTTTGTAGTAGTCCAGCTGGACATTGTTTGGGTGTTTTTGAGCTCTGGCATGTGGTGCATTGTCTGATATATGTGATGGTGTCATGAACTAAGATGATGGCCACGAGTAACGATTCCTTAAGAGTTCCACAGTAGCTTTGATACCTGGGTGGCCAGCATTGGGTAGGTCGTAGATCAGGGATATGAGTCTTCTTCGAAGGGTTTCGGGAACAAATTGAATTGGGTGGGCAGTTTGAGGAAGGGGGAACCTGATCATTGATGTGATTGATCTCAGTACAGATGTCCCATAATACTGGTGCTAATAACAGGTGGTCGGGAATAATGGGTTCTTCAGGGTTCTCTCTGGGAGGATCTTCCTCCTGGCAAGATAGTGAGTCTGCTTTAATATTTTTGGTACCTAGACGATATGTTACAGTGAACTGGAAGTGGGTAAACAAGAGGGCCCACGAGCCTGCCTAGGATTTAGCCTCTTGATTCTAATGATCTTGATTATTCTTATGATCTGTGAGAACAATAAAAGGGTGTTTAGCTCCCTCTAGCCAATGTCTCCATTCTTCGATTGCCAAATTAATTGCTAGTAGTTCTCTGTTACTAACATCATAATTTTGTTCGGCTGAGGATAATTTCTTGAAAAAGTATGCACATGGGTAAAGTTTGGGAGGTTCACTCTGTAGTTGAGACAGAATAGCTCCTACCCCTGTATTGGAGGTGTCTACTTCGACTACAAACTGTAGTTCGGGATTGGGGTGTTTTAAAATGGGTGCAGAAGTGAATCTTTTCTTAAGCTCGCAAAATGCTATCTCGGCCTGAGATGACCATTTCAGTTTTCCTCTACTCTGTTTGGGAAGAGCAGTTAATGGGGACGCTACTGTGCTAAACCCTTGGATAAATCCTTGAAATCTCTGAAGCTCCTTTACTCTACTGGGTTGTGGCCAATTGGTTACAGATCCGACCTTCCGTTCATTCATGGCTACACCCTCATTGCTGATGATGTATCCAAGAAATGTAGTGCTGGTCTTATGAAACTCACAGTTCTCTAGTTTGACATATAATTGTTTGAGGACTGCCCTAACCTGTTCCACATGCTCCTCCAATGAATTGGAGTTAATAAGAATATCATCTATGTATACGATCACCCATTTTTCTAACATATCTTTGAATATGTCATTCATGAAGGCCTGGAAGACTGAAGGACTGTTGGCTAAACCAAACGGCATTACTAAATACTCATAGGGTCCTGAAGACGTGGAGAATGCGGTTTTCCATTCATCTCCTTCTCGAATTCGATTATATGCACTGCGGAGATCTAATTTGGTGTAGTATCTGGCCTGACGTAACTGCTCAAGAGCCGAAGGCACTAATGGTAAGGGATATCTGAACTTAACAGTAATCTCATTGAGTAAGCGATAGTCTATACAGGGTCTGAGAGTACCGTCTTTCTTCTTCACAAAGAAGAACCCGGCTGAGGCTGGAGAATTGGAGGGTCTAATAAATCCCTTTTCTAATTCCTTCTTTATATAATTATTTATAGCCTCGGATTCTGGTTGAGACAATGAAAAGATTCTAACTTTTGGAGGAGAAGCACCAGGGATAAACTCTATAGAACAATCAATGGGACGATGAGGGAAAAGTTGAGAGGCTTTTTTCTTACTGAAAACCTCGCACAGGTCCCGATAAGGCTCTGGAATCTGAGGATCTGGAGATAGAGAAACTTTATAAAGTTTTCAGCATTATGATTGGGCTTAATGGTGGGAATGCAAGTTTGCAAGCAATTGGGACTCCATTGTGCGAGCTCTCACTCCCTCCATGATATTACAGGTTCGTGTTTTTGCAACCATGGCAATCCTAGAATGATGTTGTGATGGGTAGATTGTATGATGAAGAATTGTATCTCCTCCTTGTGTAATAAACCTACGGTTAGTGTCAGTGGTGTACAAAGCCTAGTAGATCCGTCCCCTTCTAATGGGTGCCCATCTAACACCTACACTGTTAAAGAACAATGCAGGAGAGAAAGAAGAACATGATTTTCCTGAGCAAACTCAATAGACATGAAATTCCCAGCTGCCCCTGAGTCAATCAAAGCGCTAGTGGTCACAGTCTGATCTGCAATAGACAGCATTACTGGCAGAAAGCACACATGGTTAGGAATGTGTGAACGTTGTGGTGGAACTCACCAGGCAGTTTTCTGGACAAGGTCATATGGGACATGTGAGCTTTAGGTGGCCTGCTTCACCGCAATATAAGCACAAATGATGTTGTATGTGACGAGTTTGCTCTTCCTGAGAGTGGTGAGTATAACCAAGTTGCATGGATTCATCAGTGGAATGATTTACAGAAACAGAAGATCAGAGATTATATTTGCGGGATTGTAACAAATTGTCAATTTGAATGGCTAGTTCAATAAACTGTCCAAGATCCTTCCCCTCGTCCTCACATGCCAATTTTGCCTGTAGTTCAGAATTTAAGCCCCCACAAAAATCAACTTTAAGGTGTCCTCTACCCAATTAGTTTGTGCCGCTAATGTTCTAAATGAGAGGGCATATTCTGCCACGGTCATCTTGCCCTAAGTGATACACATTAATTCCTCTCCAACACTCTTACTGTAATGAGGGGGGGCTCATCTGCTGTCGCGGTGGAGAGGGAGCTGGAGCCTCCACCGTAAGAACTTCTCTGAAGCTTTGTAGAAAAGTGGGTATAGTTGTGCTGTAAACAGCAGTAGCCCAGTCCAGTGCTCGACCGGTGAGTAATGAGCATACAAACGCTATTTTGCTGGAATCGGTTGGGTAAAGAGTGGGTTGTTGTAACACAAACAGAGACACTTTTTGTTGTTGTTGGTAAAGCGCGAGCTGGGAGGCCTGCAGGGTAATGTCAGACAACATCTAAGCAAGCGCTGCTGGATCCTGTTGTGGCGAAGTCTTTTGTAATAAAAGCTCAGAAGCATTCGGATCAGGCAACAAACAGTCGAGAACGATAGTCAGGCAGGCAGTCAAAGGCAGGCAGAGAACAATCAATAACCAGATAATCAGACATAAACAGCGCAGGCGGCAGAGAATCAGAAATCCGTATAAACAATCCAAAGTTGGTACACAAAACAACAATCAGAAATAACGCTCAGAATTGCAACCAGAGTAAACAAGACTTCGCAAAGATAATGAGCATGAGTCCGGCTTAAATACTGTGAGTGTAATGATGATCAGGTGTGATGGCAGAAAGTAATCAGATGATGGCGGGGAATGATGGGAAGTGTAGTTCTGGGTGAGGTTTTCAGTATTCCGGAGACAGCTCCCTCTGCTGTCGCTGTGGAGAGGGTGCTGGAGCCTCCACCGTAACAGTTGTTCCAGCTGTAAAGTTATTATGGAAATGTTATTTCAGGAATTGTTTGAAACATGTATATGATCATTTAGATTACTTTTTTATACATTTCATAAAGACTATGAAATCACTGCTACGTAATATGAAATATTTCTTTGCACATGCAGTCAAAGGTCTTTAGGTGCTTGAAACCCAATAATTGCTGCTTGCAGCTATATTTTTATTTTGTTCCCTGTAGTGTCATTATAATATTATATACATTATGTAATGTATGTCCCGTTTCCACCCTGTTTTTAGTCATGTGATTAAAAAGTCAGATTTGGGTGTTCCCCTTTGAGAACTTTCAGGTGTCATCATCAACGTGTCTGATTGGCTAACATCAGCCAATAAACAGCACAGCCAGGAACAGCACAGCATTTGACTCGCATTTTACTGCTATCACAAATGTATTGTGAATGTAATAAGGCCTTCAGATTGAAGTATTCTGTTAAGTCTGTTGCATGATGTCATAGTGGACATCAACATGGAGGATTTTGCTGTGACAATGTTCTGTCAGGCAAGGACTGTTTCCGCTTCTCTGCGACTAAATGACCTGGGCACAGCAAATGATAAGATGATGTAAAAGTAGGTGTTGTTATCTTGCTCTAAGGGCAGGCCATATAAAATTGAAAATACCTAGTGATGTCACAAATCCAGCCATTTTGCATTTATTTTTTCAGAAGAACAATTACATTACAATTACAATGCTTTCGTTATTAATAAGGACATTTTAAGCTATGAAACTTGCAGGATGTATTAATGATACCAAGACCTCTTATGTCAAACACTAAATGTCAAAAGACATTTTGAATAGAAATTTGATTCTCATGTCATGACTCCTTTAAGAAAGCACAAGGATATGTAAAAACATTATTTTGTGACAGAACTTTCACACTTTAATTCATAACTAGTTTACATGGAGCACTGTATTATGAATGTAATTGATTTAAAAATGAAAATTGAAAATGTTGTGAATGTAAACACCACAATTGGAATAAAAATACCCAAACTAATTAAAAATTAATAAGTTTGAAAGGAGTAGGCTAAAACCTTTTAGAAACCAGTCAAACCAAAAATTCCATTAGGTAAATGAGTTAAACGGATTACTTTAAGTCTATGTCCTTTTGCACATGCCTGGTCTCGACATAATTCAAGTCAAGAGGTCAGGTGTTGTCAGAATACAAAATAGCAGCAGCAATAAAACCAAATTGTGCCATTTTGCACTTAAGTAAGGGTATTCCTGAGGGTGTAAATGTCTGAGGAAAGGGATTTCTTTAAGAGCACTGCAACAAACCGTCACCCTTACATGGGATGTCAATACCAAGCATTTTGCTATAGTTTCTGTCAAACAACGGCAACAGAGAAACTGTTGCTATAATTGCAAAATTGACTGCAGCAAATAAAGTAATGTGCATGTGTGACAAGTTATTACATTTAAAAGCACCACATGTAAGATAACATCTCATGTAAACAGTCAAGCGAAATCTTTTTATTGAAATGATTTCAATCTGAATGACAATAAAGTGTTCATATAAACGTGGCTTGTGTTGCGAAGCACTGATTTTTATACCATTGGGGCTTCCATGTTCTGCGACCCGAACATGACGTCACCAAACAAGGAACAGCAACACAGTTTCTTTGGTTGCTGAAATATGTTTTTGAAATGTATTCAGTGACCTCAAAATATATTTGGTAAATTTAGTTGGTGCAACCTGTTTTTATTTCTCTACAGAACGTTCGCTAATTATTGCCCAGTACTAGATAGTACTGTAGATAGTAAAGTCTGAAACTTTTTGTTGACTTGACAAAGCCCGGCCTGATAACAAGTCTAGCATGTTTTAGCATGATTTAGCATGATGCAATGTCTATGGAATTTTTCATATGCCCAAAAACATCATACACTTGATTGCTTTTAAAAGATAGCACACTTCTCCACAATAAGTCAGTCAATTTGACCCCTCATTCATGGGTCTATAACAAACGTGCAGGACGAGTCACATACTGAAGTTTTGTCCAAAAAAAGTAGTATGCAAGAGAACAACAAAATTAAGACCAATGTCCGTCACAGCATGAGAAAACCCATAACAATTTGCACTTCCGCTATTTAGTTGAAAAAACTGTGCAGTCTTACCTGTCAGGTACGTAGTAAACACAGGGAACCCAAATGCAAGTTCAGAAAAGTATTTATTGGATATTCACAACAATGACTCAAGTCATTGAAGTCTCAAAAGGCAAATAATCAACAGTAACGATGTGGCGAATGCTGTCTTTGACGTCCCTACAGCACTGTAGATGGCACCTGCTGGGCGATGTAAAGTCTCTACAACACTACAGAATGGAAATGTGCTGCAACTGGAAACCAATGGTTCTGGTGGATAACAATCAGCTGAGAACTGTAACGACGAGTAATCACCAAGCGGAATATCCCTGCTTAGAAGATGACAACAGGTGGACAACAGGTGAGCAACAGTCGAGTCTCCGCAGCAGATAACAAATTCCCACAGATGAATCGATGTTTGTTCCGCAGCGATTCCATGTAAAGCAAATGCAGGTGAGAGAAGGTCTACAGCAGGGCCACCACAGATGTTGAGAATGTTCAATTAGTTCTTGAAGAACTGGTGAGTAACAGGTAAGTTTCATCCACACACGCCACCTCAGATCTTGAAGAGCAGCTGGTGAGCAACAGCTAAATATAATTCACAACGTCACCTTAGATCTTGAAGCACAGCTGGGGCGCAGAGACCAGCACCTCACAGCAGGCAGCAGGCAGCGACAGACTCCAGGACAGAAGACAACAATGGAATAACCGGAACGGGGATCTGGGGAAAAACACAACACGAGACAAACAACACAAGTTGGAGCTGAAGACAAGACAGGACAAACAAAAAGTAAACTGAACGTCAGGTAAATTTGAAACATAAATCAAACGGGAACCCGACACGTCTAAACTATGACTGACTAACTGGTAACAGAAAGCTAAGATAAACTACGTTAAGCTGAGCTAAAATAAGATTAAAGCCTAAACGCTTAAACTGGTCAGGAAACGGTACAAAGACACGACGGTCTGACGAAGACTGAACACACAAGAGGGAAATATAAAGGGAAGCGAATCAATGAACAACAGGTAATAGTAATGACTAGTGATTAGACACAGCTGGGAGTTATAACAAGAGGGAGGAGTGACGCGGACACCGGAGAACACGGCGAGCTGTCAAACACTGCTCCGACGAGAAACAATACAAACCCTGGTTGATCAAACTGACTCCCTGACACTTACCATTCTATGCCGCTACTACCAACATATCATGGATGTCAATATTTGGTGGTTAAAATATCCATGCAAGCATTTTTTCTCTGCATTTTATTTACAATTTTCCGTAGTGTGGTAACTGCCGTTTTTACAACAGTCACGTCCATAACTTTATTTTCTCCTGATAAATGAGAACAGGAAATTAAAATAAACCCTTCTCCAATTTTTCAGAAATTAAGAAATTGTTGGTGGTTTCCAACAAATGGAAACCACCCTTTTCCATTTGTTGAGTATTATTGCTTTTGGTTTTTAATTCACAGAATTAGGTGGTCTGGCAAAAACGTGCATCCTCTTTCGTCACGTCCGTAACACTTGTATATTTCCCTCATCTAAATCAGAAAGCCTGTGTATAGACTGTTATTTTTCTGATGTTTGGACTTTATCTTTAGGGGTTGAGAAAAATATAAACAAATGGTTCTGTATGTTATTGATAAATACATTCTCTGAGCATTTATATTTTAAACTTTGCCTTTTTGATCGTCATCTTAACTCTTCGACATTGACTAGCGCTGTTAGCCCGCTGAGGCAGCTCAGATGAGAAAGTCAGTTATCTTGGCATTTCCAGGATCCTCAGAGCACCAAAGTAGAACATTATTTCACAACTTTTATTATATACACATACATATATACACAAATACAGAGGTTCGAACTTTAGTGTTGCTACGGCCATGCTTCGTCCGCTGTTCCACCCAAGTTTAAATTTGTTTATAAACAGTAACTGAAAATCCTGAATAAAGCACCTTTAAATAAATATTTGCATTATTTAAATTCAATCCACCCATTTGAATTTCGGGCAGTACTAATGGAGAAATTTTACACTAGAGATTTACATGATGGTTTAAGACACGTGGACACTGGTCTTGGAATAATAAATGCAGATTATGAGCAGATATTTTGGTCTTCACCCAAAGAAAAATGTGAGTAAAGTGGATTCTATTCTAAAATGATTTTTTAACATTTTACCTCTATATTGGATTGTAATAAAAAAACTTTAAAACTTTGTTTACGACATCATTGCAACATTCCTGGTACGTACCTGAAATAATTAACAATATATTTAAAAAAACAATTTCTTTGTTTAAAAGGTACTGTAATAATTAGTTACTCTTTACAACCAGCATATTGCTTTCACATATAAAGTGAATGTGTCTTCAGAAAAAACACAGAGCAGGCTGTATATTTTAAGATTCTTAGGAATGTTGCTCAGCCAGATTAACCCAGCGTATACTCTCATATCCATGACTCCTCCCTATGAGGATATGTGACTAACTTGCCATCATTTCCTTCTTGTCACACACATATGGGTTAAAATCAGTTGCTTTAGATTTTGACAACGCCAGCAGCTTCGACATGGGGAGGCTTGCTAAAGAGGTGTCTGGCCAGGTTCTGTGCTTCATTGGTTTTGTTGGGATATGTGTTTGTTGTGGCATTCCTATGTGGCGTGTCACTACATACATTGGCGCCAACATTGTCACAGGTCAGATCGTCTGGGATGGCTTGTGGATGAACTGCGTAATGCAGAGCACAGGACAGATGCAGTGTAAAGTCCAGGACTCAATAATGCGACTGACGCAGGACTTGCAAGCCGCTCGTGCACTCACAGTTATCGCAATAGTGACTGGCTTTGTTGGAATGCTTTTGACGTTTGTGGGGGGACAGTGCAGCAGTTGTCTGAAGAAAGAGTCCTCCATGGCTAAAGTTGTAATCCTGGGCGGAATCCTTTGCATTGTAGCTGGAGTAATCTGCCTTATTCCTGTCTGTTGGTCTTCAGCCTTCACAATCTCGGATTTCCAGAATGTTCTTACCATCGAGACGCAAAAAAGAGAGCTTGGGGCATCCATATACATCGGCTGGGGAGCTTCAGGGTTTCTTCTGTTGGGTGGGATTATTTTGTGTACTTCCTGTCCACCAAGAGAAAATATGTATCCTAACTACCCAGGCATGTACCCCTATCAAGGACCCATGTATGGACCTCCGGGAACTTTTATACCTGCCAAAACATATGCACCTAGTGTTGCATATACTGGAACAGGGACATATGTTCCTAACAAACCTATTTACTCAGCTGTTCCAGGACAATATCTTTAACTAACAAGTATTTTAGACTGATACCACCTTAACCTTCGAATGAAACATATTTACATCAGTGTCTGATTATCTAAAATATATTAAAAATATATTGACATATTGTATATATTGAACTTTTAAACGTTCTGCTTTCTTTGCCTGCTTTTGAATGGAGATGACTTGAGAAAACCTATCTACTTTTTCCTCTTACTCCAGTTGCTCTACTGCAAAAGATGATGTAATGCTAATGACATGTAATGTGTTTATACTGTAATGTTTGTATTTTAAACACAGCAGATGATATTTGTAGGTGAACTGTGGTGTTCTTCACATTTTACACACCAAACTCGTTTAATGTTATCAGAAAGGTGTAAACTTTGCTCTAAACAAGGGGAATCATTTATCAATAAAAAAAATGTTTTTTGCACTATTGTACATTTTCTGGTATATAATTTATATTCCCATCATCAAATGACATATAAGCAGTACACTATTGCAAACTTTTACATGCCTACTAGTTTAAATATAAAGTTGGAATAAGATTCCCATTTATTCCCATTTGCAGAGACATGCCAATGTATGTGCATGTGTATATGTTTGTTTAAATTGGTAAGAAAACAAAGCTCATCCAAATGTTGTGAATAAAGTGAATACATTTTTAACTCATGAAAACGATGATGTTGCATCTATTGATTATTTGTTGGCTTTATTAGCTATATTTAGCTCTGTAGTTTTTGTATATAGTTTTGGCTCTCAAAAAACCACTGCACTGACATTTGACCAATGCTTTCGGTTGGTGACATTTGTATTGTGCCTCACTGATCTGCATCTTGTCGAAACTAGCCGTTGTAACAACATTCCTTGTTGAGGAATCTGGTCAGGCCTGAAACTTCACCTTCACCTGGTTTCAGGTCCATCTAATTTGGGGCAGTAACTCCTCCCTCCTGACAGTGTCTTAAATCTCGGATGGTTGAACAGAACTCATTACTTCAATTAACAGCGACACTAACATTTTCAAGCTACAGAGGCCAAACTGACTAGAAGAAAATGGTGTCCATGTGTCGACAGATCCTGGGCTTGTCACTGGGCATTATTGGTTTCCTGGGAGCTATTGTGGTTTGTGCCCTTCCAATGTGGAAGGTGACAGCATTCATCGGGGCCAATATTGTTACCGCGCAGATCATCTGGGAGGGTTTGTGGATGAACTGTGTTATGCAGAGCACAGGACAAATGCAATGCAAGATTTATGACTCACTTCTGGCTTTACCCCAGGACTTGCAGGCTGCCCGGGCACTTGTGGTGATTGCTATCATTGTCTGCATCTTTGCGGTCATCTTGGGGATTGCTGGTGGGAAATGCACCAACTTTGTGGAGAGGGAAGACACTAAGGCAAAGGTGGCTATTGCCAGCGGGGTGATCTTCATTGTTGCTGGAGTGCTAGTCCTGGTGCCTGTATGCTGGTCTGCTAACACCATTATCAGGGACTTCTACAATCCAATGATGACCGATGCCCAGAGGAGGGAGCTCGGGGCTTCTCTCTACATCGGCTGGGGTGCGGCTGCATTGCTGATCCTTGGAGGAGGTATACTGTGCAGTTCCTGCCCACCCAAAGATGACAACTATGGGGTCAAGTACTCTCAGCCACGGTCTGTTGCCACCAGCAGAGCCTACGTCTAAGAGCCAGAGCGCTGTACCACAAAAAGACTCTTTAGTTGTAAAGACTCTTCATTCAGTCTCTTTATATCCATATCCGGCTGGTTTTCTGTTCCGATTAGAAATGTGAGAAGGACGATGTCTGAGTTTGTGCTGTGATCATACACAAATTTCTGAAAGGGTACAAATGTGTTTTTTTATAATGTGTTGAAAGTAATCAAACAGGGAAGAAATGGGAATCTGTTATCACAATAGGTTGGTCTTGTTTTATTTACATAAACTGTTTTTGCTCAATGTTTTTGTTTTTATGGTACTTTATTGTATAATAAAATGGTTAAAAAGATCTATGAAACAATATATTTTTTCCAGTTAATTTGTTTGTTTTTTGACACTACAGTGACCTCATTTAAAGTGATACTGTGAGAATAAAACATTACAGTACATTACATTACAGTAAGGATTCTTACTTTATATTGTCACTGTCATACCAGTCATTAAACTGTAGATCATAAGTGCAATGCAATTCAATAAATCACAGAAGCGTTTTAAAGTATTATTTTATGCCAATAAAAGAGATCGTTTCAAATGATTGGTGTTTGTTATAAAATAAATGTTATATTATTGTTGCTCAATGGTGAGGGGGACCTAGAGACTTAAGTAAAATTACTTAAAAATCATAATATTAACCAAGAAGCTTAAAATAATTTAAAAGCTTTATTATTCTAAATGTAAGTGTAAGCTGATCACAGGTTCTGTGAAATAAACGGGATGGGGGAGAGGCGAAAGAAGCAGATTCAACAACCTTAAAAATATATTCTGAACACACATCATAATATATGTAAATAACTCACTTTTGATGATTGTTATAGAAACAAACTGGTGGGTGTTAACTGGAAGACACTGTAAATGGAAAGCAATAAAGAACATACACAAATAAAAATAAAGAACCTATAAAAAATAAAAATCTTTTACGATACATACAGTAAATGCTTATGGTAAAATATTGTTGCTTGTTTCATGTGACAAGCCAAATTATTGTGTAAACATAGTTTTCCGTACATGTTTTCTGTTTTGTATTGTGTGCTTGATAAATTATATTATGGTTTACAGATATTATGGTGTACAGTACATGATATTATGAACAATATTATGGGGCACAGGTATAAACAGTGCTGTGGAAAACATGGTACCTTTTGGAGATATCTGTGCCCTAAAAATGTCAACCTTACAAAATATACATTCCTGATTTTTCTGTACCTCTTCTGTTCATTTACCTGAGGAACAAAAAATAAAACATGAATCTGAAAAGTTGTTTTGCTGAAACTGTGTCCTTTTGTTTCAAATCTTACCAAACTGGTTGGACAAGGTGTCACTAGGTGATACCAGCAGGGTGTTTTTCTGAATATGAACATGTCAAGTATTTAGAACATGTTTCTCTTTTTTCTTTGTCTTAAAAATAAGCACAGTGCCAAACTGACTGACCATTTAGACCCAGACTTTGACTAGGCCAATCAACAGTGTAAACCTTCATTCTTTTAAGACATTCCTTGGTGGATTTGCTTAAATGCTTAGGGTTATTGTCTAATTGCATTACCCATTTTCGGCCCAGCCTCAGCTCTCTGACTGATAGCAGAAGAGTCTCTTCAAGAATTTGTTGATAGGCCTGAAAATACAAGTTTCCCTGAATAATATGGAGTCGCACTGGCCTGGAGGCAGAAAAGCAGACCAAGACCTTTACATTTCCACCACCATGTTTCACTGTTAGGAGGAGGTTATTTTCCTGGAATTCAGTGTTTGTCTTTTCTCCAAACATGGCAGCTTTAATTATGACCAAATAAATCTATTTAGGACTCATCTGTGCAAAGAATGGACTTCCAAAAGGCCTCTGGTATGTCCTAATGTTCTCTGGCAAAGTTGAAACAGGCAGCTTTGTTCTTTTTTGAGAGCAGAGGCTTCTTTCTAGCAACCCTCCCATAAATGTCATGTCTGTTTAATTTTCATCTGATTGTAGACGCTTGTACATTTACCCCCAGATGCTGCCAGAGAGGTCTGCAACTCTTTAGAGGTGAGGTGTGGGTTGTCCTTTACCTCATTTATTAATTTTCTGGTGCTTCTTGATAATAGTTTTGATGGGCATCCACTTCTAGGCAGAGTTTGGGTCATGTTGAATGCCCTCTATTTGTAGATGATTTGCCTAACAGTGGATGGATGGAGTTGGAATCTCTTGGAGATAGCCTTCCCCAGACTGATAGGCTGTTACCACCTTCTTCCTGATGTCCTTGGATGTCTCCTTTCCTCTTGGCATTCTTTGACTCCTTGGCAATACAGTGGTTTGGTTGGTTTCCTCTCTCTTGTAATCAGTGTTACCCAACCACTTTCCTAAGGATGTCTAATTGTATTGGTCTGTTTAACTGATTAATTAAGCACCCAAATTTCACCTTAATTGGTTACTCACTTGACTTTACCAAAGTAGCTGGTGCTTCACTTACTTTTGCACATACAATAATTCAATCTTTCATGTAGTTTTTTGGCTACTCAAAAAATTCCCTCTAAACAAACATATGCAATTGATCAACATACACCTGACATTTAATTTATAAAAAGCAGATGATGGCAGGTGATGGTAAAATAAGAAAAGTATGGTAAAACAACAGAAAACTCTGAACAGCTCAAGGGGTTCACAAACTTTCAAGCAGCACTGTATATATAAAACATGAATCTGAAAAGTTGTTTTGCTGAAACTGTGCCCTTTTGTTTCAAATCTTACCAAACTGGTTGGACTAGGTGCCACTAGGTGATACCAGCAGGGCGTTTGTCTGAATATTAACATTTAGAACATGTTTCTCTTTTCTCTTTGTCTTATAAATAAGCACAGTGCCAAACTGACCAAAACAAATCAAGGTTCAGTTGAATCAAATCATCTTTACTTTCAATCAAATTGACAAAAGACTTGCAAACTGATCTTATATCTCTCAGCTTTTCTCTCAGTTTCTAGAGATTTTCTCCAGAAATAGCATACACTTCACTTTGAATACAGCCTGTTTAACTTTAACATACAGATTTAGTTTTGGAAAGGTTAATTGACAGAGGCCTGTCAGTGTCCTGACTCTAGTTGGCTGGATTGGCATAACTATTGTGTACACCCTGTACCCATGTTAAGAGTTACAGCATTCACCGGTACCAATATTGTGACTATTGTGGGAGGGAATCTGAATAAGCTGTGTGGTGTTACTGTTGGACTTTTAGGCCACATTAAATGTATAACATTGTTTTCATTTCTGTTACTTTTACAAGCCTTGCTAATTTTATATTATATTTTGTCAATTATAATTCAAATAAACTTATTTTGCTGCAAAGCTGTCCTGTTTTATATGAATTGAATGTATTTCTTACATTCTTTGAGTCTTGTTTCTTGAGTGCCAAAGAATGCAATAATACACAACACTAGAAAGCCTGTTTATCAGGAATACCCACTGATTCAAAGCACCTGTGTTCGTGGAAGGTGGTAAGATTCATTGGTATTGTTTACTTTCTGCTTAACAAAATAATACAAAGAATTACGCAAATACATTTTAGATTGTAGGCATTTTTAGATTTAAAAAAATATGAAGACAAAGTTAATTATAATTATGAAGACAATGTTAAATGTGTATTAACTTATCAAAGAACTTAAATTATAAAAGAACAATTTGTTGCGAATGGGTAAAACATCTATATCCTAAGGACATCCTTAGGGTGAATTACCCACAGCTTTACAGTTTTTCATTTATACTCATGTTATTTTGGATAAACTCTGAAAGAATATGTAATTTTTATATTGTTGTGTTGTAAGGACTTGGTTGTCATGTTAAGAGCTCGAAACTAGCCACAGTGATACATCACAGACAGTAAAATGTCTCAGCTCTATGCTGAGAAATCTCAGTCAATGCTTCAATCTGGGTCAAACACACGTGTATCTGTTGAACAAATTCCAGTTACACATCACTGCTGCTCATCTGTTAAGCACTTTGTGATCAACTGTCCACTAGTGGAAAAAAATCTCTCTGGCTCTTACGCTTGATTATTCTTTGTTTTCATTTTGCCACACAGTGTCATAAGAAGCAACTTGAATACAAAGTTCTGTTTTGTCAGCTTGATTTTTTGAAATAGAACTTTTAATTTTTTAACCCTGAACACCTTAATCATGTATTGTTTAATTGATGTAGAAATATTAAAATATGTTTTTCCATCCATAAACCATTGCTGTTACATAAATACATGATGTTGCAGATAGGTATTTCTTACCGTATTAATTTAATTTTTTGTCAATTATAAACACACTGGTTAGTAGTGTCACGAGCGCACGGAGGAAGAACCCAATCGCAGACAGTGATAAACAAAACCTTTTATTTAAATCAATATAACACAAAACCCCCAAAGGCAAACAGAAATTTTCAATACAAAAATATATTGTATTTATTTGTATGTTTTTAGATTAAGCATAAACTAAACACAAAGAAAATCAATGTCAATACTAAAATACAAAAGACAAACAAAGGCGGAGTTAATGTAAGCCTTCAATTAAAGAGACGGAATACATAAACTGTGTACAACACTGACGGGAACAAAACTAACGAAGAACATGAACGAACCAACAAGAAGCATACACGAAGCAGTGAGGAGAACACGAAACGAAATCTAAATCACGGATAAAGCACAAACAAAACACGGCAGCAAAAGCACAGATAACAGACCAGCACAGGACAGCAGACATGAGGGCATTAAATACTACAGAGAACAATGACAAACAGGTGCGTGACATCGAACAAACGAGGAAACAAGGGGGCCGGGTTATGACGCGAGACCGGAGAGCACATGGTAGATGTAAACAAAGCCGAAGCCATGTGCCTCCACATAGAACGAACACCCAGCGCGCGAGTCTAGACTCCGACTTTTGAAAACGAAACCAAGAACAGACAGGACGAGTCGGAATCTAGCCCCACACTCTGACATAAAACACAAAAGAGTCAGGATGCTGGCAAAACACGATCTCCAGACTTGACAAGAAGCTGGGACCCTGACAAGTAGTGCAATAAGTTTGACCATTTACTGTTATTCTTCTAGTTATTTACCTATAGTGTCTAATGAATTGGAAGTGTCACACATTTAAAATAGATTAATTCCAAATTGCAGAAAAAGGTGGATAAACAAGGTTTTCAATAATTTTTATTTCATCTTATTTAGGCTCCTCCCCCTCCATGGCTCTACATGTCTTGGGAATCACACTTTAAGTGTACAGTTTTTTGTTGTTGCAGGAACCATCATTATCAGTGCCCTGCCCATATGGGAGGGGCTTTTTTGGCACAAACATTATTGTGGCACAGGTTTTCTGGCAAGGACTGTGGATGACCTGTGTGTATGGGTGCACTGGTTAGATGCACATAAACTGTACAATGCCCTGCTGGATTTAGACTAATCTCTGCAGGCTGGACATGGGTTTGTGGTGAAAAGTTTAGCCTTGCCTGGCTTTCCTTATCTTCCTGGTTGGGGTTGAGTGCACTATCTGCCTAGGTAACCCATATGCGAAAGCAAGGGTGGAGTTATATCTTGGATTACCTGGTAATTATGCTTACTGACCACTGTGATTCCTGTATCCTGAACAGCCAACTCTATCATCAGAGACTTTTGTAATCCCATAGTGCACAAAACCCCCTATGGGGGCTGGCTAACTGCAGGCTTTGTGTTCTTTGGTGGAGCTGTTCTCTGAACAAGCTGCCTACCAGAGTGGGTCAACAGTTATGAATGCACACACTCCTTATTTTGGGGTACGGTTCCCCTTTATCTGTTTGCCAGTCCGGTTCCAACTGTCCTTGTGATTTATCCAAAATAACACCTATGCCTGCTGAGCAAATTAAAATCCCTCAATGTTTTGTTTTGTTCAGTTAAACTGAACTCTATTAGATCTTTACCCAACTCATGAACCTCTCTAAAACGTACAGACTATGCATACACTCATCATGAGTGTCACGGAAGCACCAGGCTCGACCCACATTCAGTGTTCACAGTTGCATAGACACAGTCACATACACACTTTACCCTCTTACCGTCGTTTCTACCCTGCTACAGACGGTACCGTAGCATTAGGACCCTCACAAACAGACTGGGCAATTTTTTCCCCATGCCATCAGGCTCCTCAATAGTCAGTAAAACTGGAGTGAAGGATTTCACACACACACACACACAAACATATA
>JAZGTJ010010915.1:0-17524 GCA_036877575.1 Botia almorhae
GGATATTTTACTTGAATAAAGGTCATATATATTAGACAAATCATGTTATGTCTTAAATCAAATAATGTCAACAGGTCTAAGTGAGGTTTAGAGGTCATATCATTAGCCTGGTATGAAAACATCGGAAGTCTTTAATTCCGTACATGATATCGGAGTCGTGCTGCCTCAACCTCACCAGGGTTTATGGAGTTTGGGGTTGTTGTTGGGACACCGTTCACTGTAACACTATAAAGATTGTGTGCAGGGAGGCTAAAATTAGCTACGGAATGAAATGCCTCAGAAAAAGGAAAATTGGCCTCAATTACTGGAGAATTCCTTATTCAGTCCTGTTTTGACCTCTCTCGTGCCAGGAAAATATGAACGTCAGTTAGTTGCGCAGAGGAAAGAGAAGAGCAGAGAAGAGAGGGAGAGAGAGTGACGGAGAGAAAAAGGGAACAAAATGTGTGTTAGTCAGGAGGACTGAGTGTTTAATGAGCACGAGTGATCTCATTATATTGTGCTTTGATTAGACCGTGTGCTTAGCAGCTTTTATAAGTTTGACTTTTCAGCATAGAAACAGATGCATCACCGTCAAGGTTTGCCAGAGCGATGACGTATTAGACTTTTGTTTATTTATTGCTTTAGTTTTTGTCTAAACACTGAAATGGACACGATTCAAATGTTTTTGAAACTAATGTTTTGTAAATGCAAGAGAAGTCTGAGAAAAAAAACTAGCATTAGCATTATCAGGCTCAGTTTTTGGTCGCTTAGCATTGCGTTAGCGGCGCAAAGGTTGCGGGTTTGATTCCCAGGGAACACATGTACTGATACAAACACACACATATATACACAGAGAGAGAGAGAGAGAGAGAGACATCAAGGGCAGTGTGTTGTACAAACACTAAAAGTCTTCATTTCAGCTGTTTTTAACAAAACACTTCACTGCTGGGAAAGCAGCAATTATCGGAATAAAGTTTAAATTATGCAGAAATAAAACATGATCATAAAGAAAAAAGCAATAATAAGTGTGAGCATGAGTATTATTTGACTGTGTTTCAGTATCTTATTGGACTGTTTAATGCCAGTGGACCTCTGAAACATCATTTGTGGGATGTTTGCCTATTTCTGCTAAATGACCTGACAGAGGCCACTGCTGGCCATTGTGTAGCAGCTTACACAGTTTAACAGTGTCTAGGGACACTGGTACATGACATAACTACCAGCAGCATGCCAACGGCCCTGTCGTTTGCTTTCAGCAATTAAAGAAAGCACTGAAAACTGATAGCTTGTGGCCTTTTTTGCTGTGCTCTAAGCATTGAAATGATGTGGTCGGATTTGGTGCTGTTTTACTGGGACCTCTTTGGTTAAAAGTGTATCAACTGTGCTTTCATCTCAGCTAACAAATTTAGATTGTAAGAACACTTCCATTAAGTATAAACGGAATCTAATTTTATTTGAAATTTATAGGAACATTTAAAACCTTAAATTTTGTAGATGTTGTATTAACATTATTGCTTGGTTAGAACGTTATTCAAACATTTTTTAATTCTATAATGTTTTTAAAATGTTTCAGTAACAACTTTATATATTACGTATTAAACATTTATTTTAAGTTAAAAATCGATAAACAGTAACATTGTCTGGGGCATTGGCTCTGTACAAAGTGTTGTGAGGGACTTGACAGCCTTTGAGCATGTGCAGATCCTGAAGCGATTTAAAACAAAAATTTGGGCACAATTTTAGCTTAAGAAACAGAATTAATGGTACAGGTTTAATAGTTGGTCCGAAATATAGTATTTTATTGTGATAGCCAGCGATTTCAGAGATATCTGTCTTTTCCCCCTTCAAGTAAATAGAACTTGGTCTTGTGTGACTGAAATATCTGCCTGGAGGTGTTGCAAAGATGGCCGCCAAAAGCAGAGACTTCCAGGGACTTTGGTTACAGGCTATCAGGGTTCTGTGCTAGATAAGAAAAGCTCCTGTATTCATGCTGTGCTACTTGGCATGGCATTGTAAACGTAAAGTGAACTGACTGATACTTGCTCTGTAAATACATCACTGAGGAAGCTCTTTCTTTGATTTGATAACACGCCAGGCAAAGGACTTTTGGGGGCGGAGGGATGGTGGGTGTTCTTTCAAGTAAAATCTGGTGATAGACAATGTGAATCCGAAAAATGTTTGTACTGTGTCAGTAATCACCACCATTGTTTACTTCTCTGTTTGGTTGCAGTGTTGCGAGTCTTGCCTGTGAGAGGCTGTTCCGTCAACCTTTGGACTCCCACAGTACAGAGATGAATGGCCATGACCGCCGGTCCGTAGTGGGCAAGTGGACAGAACGGACCTGTTGATGCGTGTCATGGAAGCCACCGCCGGACATCAGACGAGAGCAGACCCTGCAGCCTCTCCAATGAGCAGAGCAGTACGACCGGAAGTCCATCATCAAGCCAGGTGTCAAACTGTTTAAAACCCGCCCCAACAAATGCCTTAAAGACACAGTACACCACATCCTTATGTAGAGAAACCTGCAGCAGGAGACTTCTTTAAAACCTTGACATGTTTTCACTTCTTTCTTTTACGAGCGAATCGGTGTCTTGCGAGAACAGATGTGAATATTTTCTTATAGAGAAATATTTGTTTGGGTGTAACATTGCCACTCGTTTTCATCCGGTAGGCCTGAGGAAAGGTGTTAAATATAAGCGAAGGGAAGTCAGACTGTTTGTCTGCGGCAGCCTCTTCCATCTAATTTTATCTTTTCTCATTTCTTAAACCAAACGACTGCCAGCTGGAACGGAGAAATTCAGCAGCAGTGCTCGATGATGTCACACATTTACAGTATGAATGCAGGGTCAAAATCACATCTCCAACAAGTAACGATCATATGCTTTAGATGAGAGTAGCTGAATCCTTGTCATCAAAACCTAAATGTTTTATAACGGCCAAAAAGTAAAACGTTAGTACCAACATAGTCGTGTGAAAAAATTGACCTATGCGGTTTCTCGCTTGGTGGCTTTGATGGTCTCCAGAGTGCAGATATGTGACAAGGTAGAGGAGGTGAATTATGGGTACCATCAGGTTTGGTGGACAGCTGGTTGATGTTCATGCGATTCGGTGCATCGCTGGACTGATGCCCAGCGCTCAGATGGTGAGCGGAGTCTGCTTCTCTCAGCAGTCGTGTGAGTCTGCATCCACTTTAAATATCAGCAACGACCCATTTAAACCAACATCTACAGTTAGATTTATAAATATTACTAATCAGTTTATTGCAAAAGAAATCACACCGAGCACCGCAGCACTTCTGGAGGGTATTGCAATGCTATGCTGTTGTAAACTTGGAATTTTGTTACTGCAATTCGATTCCCCTCTTTTGCAATCTCCTCTATAAATAGTGGCCTCAAACAAACAGAAGACTGCAAATTATAGTGGCCCACGCCGACATGTTGACAATAAAGCCACATATAAGCACATCAGCAAGTCATTTTCCCAGTGAACTAATATTCTTACTGTTGTGAGACAAAAACACAAGGAGGTACTCTCTCCGAAATCACTGCCCCACAATGCTCCCGTCCTTCATTTCATTTCCTCCCACTCCTGCTTCTTTCTCCAGCACACTGGCTTTGTCTTTCCTTTCTTCCCTGCCTATCTGACATGCAACCAAGCATGCAGACTTGAGCTTATGCACACATTCGCTATCTCTCTGTCTCTCTATCTATCTGTCTGTCCGTCCGTCTGTCTCTCTTGTTCCTGTATCTTTACCTGTCGGAATCTACTCGGCATAGACGTCGAAATTTTAATAAAGGATAAAGAGTCGTAGTCTATATGAACTTCTAGAATATAAACACAAACAATTTATAGAATGAACCAGCTGCTTTGTTGTCATGGAAATACATTTAAGTAACTGTATGCAAAGTTATATGGAGTGTACTATCTATTTTTTTAAATCTAGCCTTGAATATTATATAACCAAAGTTGAGCCCTACAAATCTATGTTTTATGTTAGGACCTCTTTTTATTTGTTTAAGAGATTTAGACTTAAAATAGATAAACATGAAACAGAGTGTATGTACATAACCAGATGTCTATTTTATTGTGTCCTCAAGATCACGTCATTTTAGGCAGATCTGCTTTTTGACTGTTAGCCTTCTCGAGTCCCTGGCCCCGTTTTCTCACTCGTAAAATTCCTACTGGTTTTCGTAAACCTTGTGAAAGCCGATCCTGCCAGTTACAGACTTCTCCAGTTCTCAGCTCTCTCTTTTTAAGCGTGTTAGCTAGTCAATCAGACTCTCTAGCAGAGGACCAACTGCTATGTACCTTTCATGACCTGAACCCGAGGTCATCGGGTGGATCAGAACCACGAAACACCTAAAACACAGAGCATCATGTCATGTCACATGCCACAGATCCGCATGTGACTGTAATATGTAAATATGTCTCCCTAATATTATGATGTCACACTGACGCGTTGCTCTGTGCGGTGGATTGGAAAGGTTTACATGCAAGAACAAAAGATTTCCTTAACATCCACAACGCGATGCGCATGGCTCTTTCATTATACACCGAGTCAACAGCCAAGAACTATCAGCCGACCGTGAGGAGACTTTGTTACCATGGAGATGCTCTGCCAGGGCTGATTGGTCAGCTGGGTTTGGAGGAAGAGAGGAAGCTTCGTGAGAAAGAATGACATGCTAATGAGATAAACATATCAACACATCCTCACATTGATTTGATTAGCGGATTGATTTTGCTTTTAGTTCAGTTTGCTAACTGACGTTGTTTAAGTTGCGCGGGGAAACATGCAATGAAAAAATCTCTAAAAGCTAATTGATGCAACACACCATGTCACCAATAGAAACTTCTGCTGTCTGATTGGAAAACAGTTAGAATCCCAGTCAGTGTGTTAGAGGCATTCAGTCAAAACTATAGCAATTACAGAGTACCTGGAAAAGACAATTAGTACACCAATGTGATATCTGATGTACTGTATAAACAATAAACTGTTGTTGTGTCTTTCTCACAGCATGGAATACGTCGTACTGTTTCAAGTGACTGCAGTCGTACGCTCATTGTTAATGGATTTCAGTGAGCTTGGAGAAATTCCATAGAACCATAATTAGGCTTTTTCACTTTTGTGAAGTGTCGTAATGGACAGAGTTACCGGTGTAACACTTGGCTGCTCACCCCAGTAATGAGGCCGTGGGATGACATTGCTAACTGAGAAAGATCCCATTTAATTACCAGATTACATAAACCGTCAATCATACACCACGTTTACCTCTCCTACTTACAGGTCGTACAGTAATTGATAAAAGAATTACTGTACACACCAGGGCAACATTCACCAATTAAACGAAAATTAGATCGTCAGGAATAAGATTCTACTATCGGATCATTTTGTTAATCGATACATGGGTGGCTTCAGAAGTCCCGTCGATGTGAAGCGTGTTAGCAAACGTGCAGAGGGAGATGCGCTCGTGAGTCCGTACTCTTACGATGAACAATCGAAACGGCAGGAAAGTGTATAGAAACATAAAAAACTGATGTTCCTCCATTCATGTGGGTTTTTGATGGGCTTGCCCTTTTCTTTCTGCATGATGCTTTGGTTTTGAAAACTTGCATCCTGTTTGAATATGTATTTGTGTTATTTATTACTTTTGTATATTGGAGACCCTGTATCATTTTCTGTTTTCTTGTTTTGGGGGTTAAAGTCATGGATCTTCTGGATTTTTCTACACGCATATCATTTTGTAGGCAGCAATATGATGTGATGGAAATGAAATGATGTGCAATGTCGAATTAAAAATGGAAAACACAAAAAATATAATATATTCAATAAAAACAAAGGAGGCCATTTTTATCTCTCTTCTCTGTGTGCGTTTTTGAAGGGATCATTTAGTAATCTGATCGCCTGTCTGCTCCAAACTTAGCCGTCATGATTAAAGGTCCGGTGCTGCTCCAGTTTTACGCTCTGATCCCCAATTGTGCAAGTTGATGCAGTGTGTGTCTAACAAGCCCCTCGTCAGATCCCTGAGGCCCGAGACCGAAGGACAAGCGCTTTTGACATTAAGAGACATTTTCTGCCACGTGAGCCAGTCAACTTGTTTTTGACACCTGATCCAGCGGCCATTCATGAAAGGCGCCGTTTAAATATTTAGAATGGAGGCTGCATGGAGCAATTACTAGACTCTTGGATAATCTCCAGACACGGTAGCTGAACACCCAAAGACAATGTGCCTGAACTCACACCCGGCACACAAAATAATCCTGAGCTCTTCTGCACGGCGCGCCCGCGCGCAATATAAACACCCTCACGCTCACAGTAACACTTGAATGCTGATGCAGTACTTTATACCAACTCGTGCATCCACACTAGCGCACCAAAATAAATGAGGTGTTAATTGGTCCCAGTCTTATCTTCTGCCATTGTTTAACTACAGGGAAAAAGTCACCAGTGGCTAGCGGACGAGTTAACAGGTAGTAGGGTACAGGTGACCTTTCTGCTTTAATTATAGCTCGCCCCTCTCCCTCTCTCTTTCTTTCTCTCTCTCTCTCTGGGCTTCTTTATTTACTGTAAACTGCAGAAGCTGACATGGAAAGAGACAGATTTGTCTTTGGGTGTTTGCATTCCGCCTTGAAGGTCAGTGCATGTGGACTCCGAGCTACAGCCACAGGGTGTAAATCAGCGCTGGGGTGCTGATATTTATAGACCGTTGCCCATCATTGCGGTCCGTAAAATGGGGTGAACTTGCCAGAGGACCTGAAACGGTCCGCGAGGTGCCTGTCTTGATGTCTGCTCGAGGCCACAAGCGTACCGGCGCGCACAAACACGTAAACACTCGTGTCTGCATCAGCACGCTTACGTAACATTTCCGACATTCTAAATGTCAGCTGTTACATTTGCGTTAGCTGCGACCGAGCATGTTTGTTACCACTGGGTGGAACAGTCAGGGCGCATATGCTTATTTATGGTGACTGGCTCACGAATGCGATATGCATCATACTAATGCAAGGTCATCAAATGCGAATGACTGATACAGACAGAATGGAGATATTTCAGACGCGGTGTGTGGAGTTGTTTTGGCTTAGAATGCATGTTAATGGAGGAGACCCAGCTTACAGGGAACGTTATCAGAATGTTGGCTAAAGTTCTCTAAAAGTTCTCTCAAAGTTATGAAAAAGTTCTTGCAGCAACATTAGTGGAATTATTTAATGTTAAATGTCATGTATATCAAAAATGTTGTTTTTTTAAAGTTATAGGATTAAAAACACATTAGAAAAACGTTTCTATAACCAAGCAATAATACAAAGTCTAAAAAAATGGACATTTTGAACAACCTAGGAGCGGTTTTGTTATTTAATTCGTTATGGAAACGTTCTTACAATCTAAAATTGTTCGCTGGGAAGTCAGTCTTGCTGGCTTTGAGTTGGGGATTGTGGCTGTCTTCCAGGAATAGGCCACATCACTCAAAGGTGTAACATTAAACCTGACACAGAACAATAGCCAAGCACATGGTGGGCATTCTGTAGCCTTCACACTACCAGAGAACGTGGAAATAAGCGGTCAGCCTTATCCCTGTTCCCTAACTGCGTGCTGGAAACATAATGCCCGGCCTAGAACTTCCACACCATTTTACACTCCAACAGTTTCCTTTAATCTCTACGACCTCTCCTGTCTCTTTTCATTCTAATCCTGTAGTTCTTAGGTTCTCCCACTTCATCCTCGGATAACATCCAATCTCTCTCCTGCTTCGCTATTGTGCCCTCATCCTCATCAGAATTCTGTATTGTAATTACCAGTGCTCTTTCCCAAGGCCTCTCCAGACGCCACATAATTCACACCCAATTAAAGCAATCAGACGATAATCAAAATTCTGATTTTCTCGAAAATGATTGCCAGTCTGGACTGAGGAGGCTGGGGCAAATTATTTTACCCTATCGTTGGCAATTGAAGAAAAGATCAATTGTGTTTAACATCATTTATAAGCTATGGCTAAAACGCAGTTTTGCAATAATACATATTCATTGCAATCCCTAATCATGAAACTTTTAATTAATATCGTAATATCACGGCGTCTATCTTTTAATTGGAAAGCTAGAGATGTTTGCCTTGCCTTGTGAGAAAAACAAACCTTTCTACCGTATGTTTTTCCCCATTACATACATGTTTAAATAATCTCATTCTTTTTGCATTTTTAATTTTGACGTTTATATTGTAATTTTGAAATCACACCGGGATTTTTGCATTTAGACATGAACAGAAAATGAAACGCAAATAAACAACGCTCTTATCATTTAGCTTCGTTTACAATTAGTTGACATTTTCGCAAGGTTAAGCACCACTAAGCATTTGTTTAGAAACTGTTATTTAAATAATTTTTAATTATTTTTTAACATGTCTGTGGACAGTGTTATTTTTAGTCTGTACATCTGAGAATTTAAAGGATGGCCAGCTTTGCCTCAGACCCTTCATTTATGTCAACACCAAACTCCATTTGTCTGTGTGACAAGTGGAGTTCAGAGGTCACAGCTGTACCGCGACCTCTTGATGTAATGTCAACACTCATGGTTTAATAACATGTGTTGATGAATGGAATCACAATGGGTTCCTTCACAATCAGGTGTACAAAGGGCTGACAACATCACACTTACACGTGCTGTAACTACATCCAGTAATATTTGCCGAGAGGGAGTCTGCTGTCCTGGCAACAGAAGCCTTTCAGTTAACATGTGTCCCCTCGGCAGCTATGAATGTATGTTAGCTGCAGGACTGTGAAACAAAGAGAGTCAGATAAGAGGAAAGAGAGAGAGAGGTGCAGAGAGTGTTAAAAAAAGACTAAAATAAATGAGCAGGACAATGGATGACGGAGCAGAATAACAGCAGAGGAATGACGGGAAGAGATAAAATTGTGAACGAGTGCATAAGAAAAACTGTATGAACGAGAAGAGGAACGAGAGGGAGTGAATGAACTTCATGCTCTGACAGGGAGAAAGAAAACTGTTGATGCAGAAACGATTGAATTGTAGGAGAACAGAACACAGAAGACTGCATGTACTCAGCCATCCATAACACACACACACACACACACATACACATACACACACACACACACACTGCCATGGGCACTCAGTACATCCTCATTCCCAGCTCTGATAACTGCATACATGAGACAATATCAAAGCAGCCTCATAAAGATCAGAGACTGTGATTCTATATGACACGTGTGCTCTCACGGTCAGCGTGAGGCCCTGAAGCAGCTAACGGACTGTAGCTTGGAGCTAAGGCTTAGTGACATGGGTTGGAGTGTGTTGGAGGGGGGGTGTTTTTTGGAGAAATGGAGGTTGGAGCAAGAGAGCATGGCACCGACAGTTTGTGACATGAGAGGCGGGTGCTGTCTTCAATGCACTGGCGGCGAAATGCGCGAGGTGTGAAGGAAAATTTCTATTTGTTGTCATGGAAACTGCCAGTGTGAATTGTCTGGAGCGAAAATACAAGTGGTGGTGAGGTGAGGAGAGAAGGGGAGAGAAGAAGAGAAGAGAATAGCAGTTACACAGTAGATCTATTTAAACAAAACCCATTCTTCCATTACAGAGATGGGTTAGGCATATTTAGTCTAGAAATGCAAGCACCCTAGGGCTCGTTCACTATCAAATACAAACTGTTTATTGGAAAACCTCCCTGTTGGAGTATTAGGAGGAGAGAGCTCGCATGTATGGCTCGCAGTGCATTACAAACATGAATGACTGGATTTGTTCAGTTTATGAAGCTGAAATGAAGTATTAGTCATGTCTAACTTCAGTCATCTGCAGATATTCACCTAGGCTGTATATTCAGATGAGTTGTTCTCACAGCAGAATAAGTGTCGGGTTGCATTTATTCTGATTACAAGAGACCGAATGGTACATCCAGGCCTCTGAATAGTGCACGGATCGTGCAGAAACGCTGCCCTTCAGCAGTTCTATCCCAGACCATTTAGACAAGGGGGAGGGACTTATATTTCCTATGAGCGTTCAACAGAGTGATATATAGGGGTATCAGGTCCTGTCAATCATCTACAATGGATATTTCCATTCGCTAACTCGCCCTTTAGAAAGCACACAATGCACCGAGGCTTTTGGAAGGGCCTCTGACTGACGCACAAGCGCATCACGGACACATGCACACACACACTTTCAAAGGTTTGTGCCACTCATCCGGGGCCCAAGCTGAACCTGAGCAGCAGGAGTCAGTCTGATATTTTCAGCTGTGACACCTCTGACCTGCCTGTGCCCTCATCATCCTGTGTGTGTTTGTCAGTCTAGGAATTAGGGTATCAAATTAACTTTCAGACGGAAAACAGAAGACACTTCACACTCAGTGATTATGCAGCTTTGTGCCTGAGAAAAATACCTGAAATTAAGTCACAGAGTTTAACAAAATCAGGTTTGCTGGCAATAACAGAGCCAATGCTTATTAGGATTAGCACATATACAAGGTAAATGAAGAATGAACCCAGTTAACAATTTTAGGTTTTAGGAAGGTTTTCCTAATGTTTTAATTAAGTAACAAAATCGTTAATAAGTTTTAAGTTCTGGGAATGTTCAAAACCTTTGTTTTAACGTTATTGCTTGCTTTAAAAATTTGATTCAAACGTTTTATTCTGTACAAACGTGTTTATTCTGTAAATGCTTCACTAACAACTTTTTGCGTTGTATGAGATATATATATGATATATATAATGTTTAAAAAAGGTCTACCGACGTTACTGCAAGAACGTTTATTCATAACGTTGAGAACCTTTAATGTTCCCTGTTAGCTGGGCCTGCTTGCAACACAAATCATTATGGCGCTCGCACCTCTGCTACAGTACGTTAAGTTTACAATCACTTTTACGCACTGTAACAATATCCTTACACGTACACAGCGAGTTGACATCTACAACAGCTGCAGTATATATAATTTTGTGTTGAGTGAGGTCAGGTTTGGACTGCACAGATTTTAACTATGAAAGCTGAAAGAAAGCAGGGAATTATGTGAAGAGAGATTTGTGTAAAGTGCCATTTTGAGCGTACGATGAGTCACCAGCTGATTTAAACGGGTACAGTAGAAGGCATGATCATTTGGATAAAGTCGCAACAGAGACTGCATGCATAGAACATCTTATGGCTGCAAATGCGAGTGAGGGTTTATGAATGCGCGTGGTTTGATTGGCAGGGCGATTTAAAGATTATCTGAATAAGTGTCATACTTTCCTATTGAAGTCGTGCTATGTTGGGTCCCCCCCCATGTTGAGCCGTGCTGTGGCACACATATTTAACATTACTTCTCAGGCAATGCTGGTGCATCTAACTGCTTCATTCTGTGATAGTTGTGTAGGGAAAAATGTAGAGATGACAAGCTGTTGTGTTGAGGTGCTTGCTGTTGACATGTTGGACATGCTGTCATGTGTTTTGTTGTGTGTTTAGCGTGCTGTCCAACTTTAAAGTGTGCAGGTAAGTGGTATGCAGCGCAGTGTTCCGCTGAGCTGTGTTGAACTGTGTTGTGCTGTGTTACGCTGTGCTGTCTTAGCTTAAGCTGCTCTGAGGGAGCTGTCAGTCAGCCTGTACAGCTGAGCGGCTCACAGGCGTTTGGCATATCATTAAGCCTTACCAGAGAGAGAGACAGAGAGACAAAGAGAGACAGAGACAGTTTCTTATGGTAAAGGGAGCAGAACAGTTCACTTCTAGCCTCACACTATTAAAACACCAATTCATTCATCAAAGACTGAAACTACCCAGCTGACAACTTAGGGTTGTAATAATGTTACCCTAACGTTCAAGAAACAAAATGTTAAAAACATTATTTTGAATGTTGTAGGAACATTCAAAATGTCTCCTTTTTTAGCCGTTGTACATTATTGCTTGGAAGTCTCCCATGTACAGAGCTATTTCAATGGTTTTCTGTTCTTTTTCATTCAGTCTTTTCAACAAAGCCTCACACGCCTAATCTCTCATTCCCGTGTGCAACCGTGAAGCGATTGAAAACTCCTGTGATGGCGCACAAAGACGAGCTTATTTTTGCCCCCAAACCGAGAAACTGTGCCTAAAAATATCCTGACCTTTTCATCTGGTGTCTTTTCCTCTTTCTTTCATGGACAGGAATAGACTAAAATGGCTCGGAGGGAAAACAACGGCATCCTCCGGCTGCTGTACTCCACAGACTGCGCAGCCTGTAAGCTCGGGCTTTGCATAAAACGAGCATTGATAAATTTAGCAGACTTACGTAACCATTCCTTCCTCACAGTGGAACTGATGAGGAAGATATTTATTTCATTCTACAGAGCTTCTATGCTAACGAATAGCGGAGAGGCTTTGGAAGTGTCACACTGTGCTAGCTAAGTGACAAGCAGAGAAGGGACTGGGATTGGACTTGGCTAAGCTCACATCCACAAGCTGTTTCAGTGATGATCAAGACTACCTGCAGAGGGTCTGCTTGGCTGTGGCACATTACATAAACAAGAATAGCACACGTGCGTTTATGTATTTTTATGACATGCTGGTGTTGAGACCTGCCTTGGGTGTATTAGGGACAAACATCCTGCCACCTTTTCTCCATCTGGAGTACTTGAGTGTGAAAGTGCTTCAGAGAGTACACAGCGCTCACACTAAAACACAGCCTGAACATGTGTTTCACGCCTTGCAAAGGAATCATCTGCAGGGATTTGTAAACGAGTATGCTAGCATCCTAATTCCAGGCAATGGCTGCTCGGAAATGTTCTGTGGATGGGCATTCTGCGGGTGAGTCGAGGAGTGTGTGGTTAGCTTAGATCTGAAGACATCTCCCCACCTCTTCACAGCAGGTACTGCATCTCTTCTCACTTGGTGTCGTGCCCAAAACTGTTTACAAGCCATCAGGGTTATAAATTCTTCTACAACATCCATCCTGTTGCTTCTCACCCAGAGCTGCCCTGGGGTTCACTTATCTTATGAATGTGTACAAGGAGCGTGTACATAACTTAGCCTCTCTTCTGCCATTTCTCCCTGAGATATGATATCTGATCCTTATGTGGCGCCTGCTGTTGTGTCATATTTACGATTGCCTGTATTTGCTCAAATGTCTGAAATTTAGGGACATAAAAACAGCTGACGCATGATGATAAATTGAGCCTGTGTTATCAAGGGGCAGAGGATTATTAACTGTAGGCTAATATATTGTGCAGCTGTTTTAATGAAATAGAAAGCAGAGGGGAATAAACAGTGTTGGTAGCCGATGGACCCGTCATCTGGTTCCTAAAAACATCTCGATAAAGGTTTATATTTCATTAGCTTACTACAGTGGAGTAAGAACAAATGAATCAAAAGCAAAACTAAATGAACATTAGTTTGGGTGGGGCCTCTTCTTTCTGTCCTGTCAATGATCACGCAAGCATATACCCAGCTGACACGGAACGTTCTCAGAACATTAGGCGAATGTTCTCTAGAAGTTGTCTTAAATTTATCAAAAATGTTCTTGCAGTAACGTTAGTACGAATTTTTGTAACAATACATAAGACATATCAAAAATAATATGCTTAAGTTAAACATTTTTGAATAATGTTCTTATAACCGAACAAAAATTGGAGAACTTAATTGGAGAACATTCAAAACAACACAATGAATGTTTTTGTAACTTAATGGAAACGTTAGGGAAATGTTCTTACAACCTAAAATTATTAGCTGGGTATAAGCAGCTGTAAGTGTCTCCAGACTCCTCGACTCTATTTTCTTTATTCTCATTTGACCTCATTTTGTTCATATACGCAGTACATGGGTGTCTGAGAGTTGGTTTAATGCTCAAACTGAGTCTTGAGAATAAGCCCCGCCTTCAAGGGCGATTTTTCAAAGACTAGATGAGCAAGTGAAACGGTAAATCAATATTGATTAATGGTAGGGGAGGCAGTTTCGAACAGGTTAGCAATGGCAAGCTAGCTTCAAAAGCGCAATCTCCCAGCCTCTGTTTAGAGCCACGCTTCCTCCGATAGTGTATGGAGGTATGCAAATACATAAAACAGAATTTAATGATTGGACAAACATTTTATGATCCTGTGACTTCCACAGAAGATATATATTGGAATAAATTTATTTAGACCAATTTATTTAGAAGAGACTTTTATCCAGCATAACAAAAATGCTTTTGGAACAAATCACCTACTCTGCCTTTAAGCTTTTTGTTCTGTTATAACAGTAAATAGTTCAAATACCATTGACAGTATAAATGAATTAAGAATTGTTATATAATATATATATTATTTTTTATGTAATATTTTCCTGAGATTTAAACGGCCAGAAGAGCAGTCGACTCTGACAAACATTGAGATTCAGCAGACACAGCTAACAAACAGAGAAAGTAAGAGCAGATAAGACCAAAATAAATTCAAATGTTTAACAGATGAAGGCAGCCGTAGCTGCACGGATAACCAATAAAGATTATTTTCAAGCCACCACTGTACTGTACAACAGCAGAATGAAAACGGCTGTAATCAAATCCAGAGACAGGACTCATACTTATAAAAAATGCCCGCGTTTACTTAATCAAATTGTTTAAAATTTTCATTGCATTTATCTAATTATCTTTGCTGAAATCACTTTAGACCTCTCTTTACATAATGATACAGCATCAAAACAGTCCAATTTCATTTGAAAAAAACCACAACGCAAATAGCCACGTTATAATTGAAAGATAACGAAACTCATTTAAGCTCTTATTAAAAAATGAAGGAGAATTTGATATCTGCTACCTGAGAAGATACCGTAATCTCCACTAAGACTCTGTTAAGTGCTTCACAGGACACGGGTCATGAACCAGCGTGTCTGTACACGGGTGCAATCATTCAATCTGCCCTCAGTGTCCTCAAATAAACGCTCTTGCTTTACACATTTGTCTTCAGTGCGAAACGAATTCATGATTCAGTAGCAGCGTGAGACTGTTACTGGGCGACAGTCACCCAAACTGTAAACTCAGCAGGGCCAAACCAGACAGAGGGACCCTGCGAGCTCTGGCACAAGAGACAGATGGAGAGATGTTTCCTACCTAGTGGTCTTCCCTCAGGAGGCTGCCAGGTAAATAGAACGATGCCAGCTGCTCCACAGCGGACACTGCGACACCCGAGAGTATCCAAGCAGTTTCCGTTCTGCAGTCAAATACTGTACGTCACATGTATATGACAAGCTGTCTGTGTATAAATTGAAAGAAATTTTCCTTGTTAGACTTCAATGTACATAATCAAAAGTACGTAAAGTAACCTGCAATTCTATCTTTCAAACAGAGATGGCGACAGAGAGGCAAAAGTTACAGATTGCCGCTATAATGTTGCCACAATTAAAAAATGTCAGTTCAATGTTGATGTAAAGGTGTACTAAGTATGTTTATGAAAGTAATGTTTCACTGGCCAATACAACAGTGCCTTTAATCTTTATATTGACACCTGTCAGCACTGATGCAGAATCATCCAAAGGTTTTTGGTTAATAGTGGCTTTGTAGACAAATTCTATTCAAAGGTGTGTGTTTTTTTTACGCTTGATTCATTTATTCAGAAACTGAACTGGTCCAGTTATTAGACGGTTACTGAGATGAAGTGGGCGGCAGCATTCGACTGCCCATATGATCTCAACATAGTGGCATGAAAAACAAAATAGGCTTTTCAAGGTCACTGTTTGAGAACAGAGTCTTTCAAGAGCAAAGATTACTTTGTGTACCTTTATATTCTACCCCATACAATAAACCAGTAGTAGTTCAATACAGAGACCTTTTTTTCCAGCCAACAGGGGAACATTTTCGGAACGCTGGCCAGTGTTCTCTAAAATTTCTCTCAACGTTCTCTTAAAGTTGTACAAAATGTTCTTGCAGGAATGTTAGTAGTAACTTGTTTATAAAAACTTAAAATAACGTTTTTATAAACAAGCAGCAACATTAATACAATGTTTTAAAAATGAACGTTTTGAACATTTGAAGAACTTTCACCTTTCAACATTTTTAATGTTTTTGATTCTTCATGAAAACATTAGGAAAACATTCTTACTACCTATGAGTGTTAGCTGGGTTAGCAGGCAGGTAAACAGGAAGTGGTGTCTTGACTTTGTGCAGGGGTGACAGAGGACACACTCGCACATGCTGCAAACAGATGGCACATTTGTCCTAAGAGATGCTTCTCTAATTTTTATCATTAACCCATATTAACAGTATCTGGCAACTATTCTATGATGTCTCCTCTTGTTTTAACAGAGGGTCTGTGAGTGCCATTATTTGTCCTGGGCAGGTGTCTCCACTAGGTAATGTTACTGTCATTGACTGACATCTGGCAAACGGGATCTGATCTGCCTCCAGTGAATCATAACCAGTGATGTGAGTGTCAATAAAGGCTAACTACACATCAGAGGGGGACCGAATGCTGAACAACACTCAGCTGTCTCGGCTATCAGATATATTGCTCTCAATTTTGTGTACATGAGTTGGCTTCACTTCGGCCATCTTGGCCCGATCAAAAACTTGGCAAACATGAATGATCTGCTCTTATTGTAATACAAAATCATTGGCTATTTTTTCCTCTAGGGGCAATAACAAACCAATTTATAACTGCTTTCCACAAAAGTAATGTAGAGTTCAGATTGTATATCATGTCTTGCTTGCCAGTTACAGAAAACAGTTCCTGCTCTTTGTGAACTCCATCTCCATCCACTACATCCAAATCCAGGCCACATTCCAACCAGTGAATATTCACATTCCACATTCCAACCCAATATAAATCAGCTTTTAGACTCTCAGAACTGTGACATGTGAACCTGACTGCTAGGGTTTATAAACTCTTACTGACATCATAACACTTGTATGGTAACCCATGCTTGAAATGTGTCCTCTACATTTAACCCACCCCTGGGGCAGTGGCCAGCACTGCAGTGCACAGAAAACAATTTGGGGAAACGTGCCTTGCTCAAGGGCACCTCACTCGTGTTCTGTCAGCAGTGGGATTCAAACCTGCTACCTTTGGGTTACAAGTCTGACTCGCTAACCATTGATGTGTTTAACCTCCTGTCCAGTCCACTGTATTTGTAAATTAAATGTATTAACTGATAATCATACGCTCTGCTTTAAATATGTCATCTTACATGTCATGTTTGATGTTATATTTCAAAGGATGTGGGCGAAACATTCACCTTCTCTCTGTGTGTTTAATTCTATTTTTCTTTCTTGTCATATTTTGGCTTGTTGTTCTATACGTATCTTCAGAGCCAGAAATCCTTCACTCCCCGCAGCCACCTGCCAAATCACATGAGTGCCACGGCAACGGTTTCATAACAACACAGTCATCAGTGAGATGAGGATAAGTTGTGGGCGATGAACTCTTTGGCTGACTGTAAGTAATGACATACAGCAGAGGTGTATTCTGACCTTCTCCTGTATCACTCCACAAAGAGAAATGTACCTGTGATGATTTAGAACACCTCCCATGATTAATATTTCTCTAACAAAGCCTTCCTGATTTTGGGGTTTTTCTATAAACTGTACTATATTCTATACATTCTATATATTTCTATATATCTATATATACTCTCTCTCTCT
>JAZGTJ010010916.1:0-17524 GCA_036877575.1 Botia almorhae
AGAGGAGATTAGTCTCTATTCTTCTTTCAGCATTCAAAGCTTCTGTGGTTTTACATTGGACTCCTTATAAAGGCTGGTAACATCATGCAGTGATGTGTCAGGTGGTAATATTATTGTTTTGATATGTACTGTGGTACAGAATGGTCACCATATTCATATACAGAACTGTACAGCAGGGTCCAAAGTTCTTCCCAGACAAATAAGGGGAAATGCTTCTATTTAGCATTTTATAAATGCATTTTTAGCACTTTTAATTACAATTTATGTTATTAGTTTAAGAATGATGATATTTAAGATTTTGAAAGTTTTAAATTACTGTTGTTATTAACTTAAACTGAACAATGAAAAACAGTCGGTTAAAAAAAGAGAGAGAGAGAGGCTAAGGACCAGACAGTGGGCTGAGCAGCAGAACACTGGGAAGGAGAGCAGGTGAGCATGATGATGAGGCAGGGGGACGGAAGGATCCAGAAGCTGGCAGGATGGCAATCAGGAGACTGGGCAGACAGGAACTATAAACTGGGCAGACAACTCAGGAAAAAACAGAACACAAAAACCTGGATTCCAAGACAAGATAATAAAGACTGGACGCCACAATAACAGTGGCGCACATGATGATCTCCCACGCCCTGATTCATAAAAAACAAGAGATCTGAATACTTGCATGAAACATTTGTGATCACCCAGACAGAGCAAATGCTTGTGTGAAGACAGACGGTTTAAAAAGTTTTTCTTCGGCTGTTTTTTGAAAACTCACTCTGACTCCTTTAGTTTGAAGATGAAGAACCTCATAAACCTCTTCAACAGCCGTCCGACTCACTTCCTACATCTGACGAGCGCCAGTGATGTGTCAGTCTCTGTATAAAGAACATCATTGAGAAGAACAGAAGAGTTGCCAGCTTTGATATCTGATATACTGCACGACAGGAGAATTTGTCTCTTCATAGGCCTTTAATTTCTGCTCCTTTGCTTTATTCTGTATTTTATATCAGCTGATGAAGAGTAAGATAATATATGGTGGGAGCAGATGAGTAACCTCGAATTTAACTTCTATAATCAATTAACTGTGATATTGCGTTAAAAGGAGCATATCCATCTTTACAATTTGTGACTGTAATACTTCATTTAATATATTAAGACATAAATGATGATGACATGACAATGTATTGCAAACATAGAACAATCCTCGTTATATTGATTTTTGTGGCATTGCTTGTATTCCAAATCAGTAAGTCCTTGAGTCTTATATTTCTTATTTTCCCTCTATTGATTGTATTATAAGACGCTGGCAGTAAAACACACATAGAGAAAGAACTCAATAGTTATGGTTTGTGAATATTTAGATTTCTTGCTGTTTTAAGTGGCCAAGCTGAGCTCAGTAGGAAATTGCTAGTAAAACCACATGTCCAACTAATTTAGGATAACTCTGGGTGGATCTCACGCAGATACGGATTGCGTGATTCGTTCACATAAGCTTTTTCCATCTGCTTTCATTGCCCGACGACCAGTCCTGTTGCCTAAATGACTGTGTCACAGACGCACACCAAATAACGCACCCTGTTCAAAAAATCCCTGAACCGCAGCAGGGCACTGGGTATGTTTCCTGCTACACCAGATCACGGGTGCCTGTCTGCTGTTTTGGGTAGATGAGCACTATGGGGTTTGACCGAAACAAACTCAGTTCCTAGTCAAACGACTGTGGTTTCTGATGGACCTTTCTTCCTGATACACTTCCTGGATCCACCCAAAGTGGAAAACTAGCAACCACACCCTGAAGTGACCCAAACAACACAGCACGGTATCATGGGAACCACCCCACCATGCACGGAAATGCCGTCCCCCTTCAAGAGTTTCCCAAACACACACACCAAAGATATTAATAACTTTACCCGTCACCCGCTTTCCTGGTGTCAGAGGAGTGAGATGAACATGTTCTCAAACACATTTCCTCCTCGCCAAGACTTCAAAATCTCCCCCCACCCACTTTGTCCCCTGCCTCTGTCTGTGGTTTCCTTCCAGTAGTGAAATAACAAGATCAGCATTTCCTTGCTCTGATGCACCTGGGGCTTTGCTGCCTTACAGACACGCTCTGCGGGACGGTTCAATAGAAATAAAAAGAGCCAAGCCCCTCGGGGTCATGTGACCAGCCAAATCTCCATATTGTGATGTGTTACTGGTGTTTGTGTGGGTTTATTATGTCAGCATTAACTTCAACCCTCTCTGTGTCTTGGCAACTCATTCTAACAGAGAGGAGAATAAATATTGACACTTGCTGTGATTTTCTCAGTTTTCATACGTAATGTATTAATAACAACACAAGAAACACAAAGGATTCATTTCCAGTAAGTTTTTATTTTTAATGGCATACTTTTGTAACGTAAAAATGTAATGTTTTATTAACCTTAATGTGATTTTACAAAGATTAACGTGTCTAAACAAATATAAAGAAGGATTATTTAATATTATTACTCATTTGCTTTGGCTAATAACAGTGAATTTACCCAGAATAAATGCATTTATTAGCATGCTGTTGTTATTTACTAGCACTCTCTGTCTTTTCAACACTAATGACCCACACCTGACCCTCATCACCATTGCAATCAGCCACAGCATGTACGCACACACACCTCAGCCACATTCATTGGTCAGAGCCATGTATGAACCCAAATGTCTTACACAAGGTAAAATCGGTCTGGTTTTGGTAAATCTGGTTGCAACTGTGGGCTGTGGATATATTTTTCTTTAAGGATTTGAAGTTATGCCAGACCATGATTACAGTAAGATTACAGATACCGTTACATAAGGCAGTGGTGAGCAGCCACCCACTCTGAAGTGCTAATCTCTTTAAATGCTATGCTGTTGGAACTGATATGTATTTTACGCCAATTAACAGCTACTTTGGGGAAATATGCAACGTTGCAATAGCGCTTTAACCTGAAGCGCAGCAAAATCTCAAAACTTACACCGTATTAAGAAACACTCAGGACGAACATAATGCTTGGGGATTGGGAACGCTTTGAAATTCAAGAGTTGGGCAGTACCGTATATCTTTAGAAAACCTAATTTAATGCACAGGTCATATAGAGTACTATAATTGTAACATGCCGTCCAATATATGAAACAGAGACTGGATCTATATGCTGATTTAGAGCGATCTTAATCCATCGGATGAACGACATCACATTTATCAAATATAAATACAACACACTAAATACATTCAATAGGGGAAACAAGGAACACCTGGATACAATCAGGGCGGGGTAACACTAAAGACTGCACAGACCAGGGACATGGACTACAAAACCTGACTTCAATACTAAACATGACACTAGAATGACACATAACAAAACTCACATGTGCCAATTATGATCCACATTTGTATGATGGTCACACATCACAGGGTTTAAAGTCACACCAGAGGTTATGCTGTTCAGTTTGACCTGATCTCTCAGAAAAATGTATTTTATGAGGTGGTGATTTTATATGAAATCATACACTGTGGTTTGTGCACAACATACACCCTCACCCTCACCATAAACAGATGGTACGAAAAACATACTAATCATGTTGCATGCATTCATAAAAATAATTTGAAATTGCCATAATATTGTGTTTGTTCATGTTCATTTTTGGGTACAGTACCAAGTCACACCAAAACAGTCAGTACCAAAAACAGTTGTAATGACTTTGGGTGTGATTCTTTAAATCAGGCATTGCAAAAGGAAAACCATTGCCTTGTGTCTTTAAGTTAAGTTTATTTATAGCTACCTCACACTGAAAGCAAAACTGAGGCGTAAACAAAAAAGCATGACAGTATTATAATGAGCCCAGAAAAAGATTTATTTTTAAAGGCAGAATAAGGTGTTGATGACTATGGAAAGGTCATGCATTCTCCGTAATGTGATTTTGTAGGGGCTGAAGGTGGCTATAGACAATGTATTGCATTACACTTCAAGTGTGTGAGTTTGCTGGTGTTTTAAAAGGACACAATCAATTGTGCCAGACTGTTGTGCACTTGTGTTTTAGAACCAAAGGACGTGTCTGACATGAAGGCAACGCTCCCTACTGTGTGCTGGTTTCTAAGAGCTCTCTCACTCTATCTCAAGCTGAAGAGAGACATCAGTCAAACCTCTGCCTGGAGTCCAGCCATTGGAGAAAGATTGAGAGATGTGGGAGAGAGCACAGAGCAAGAGCGATTCAGAGCTGGATTTCTTTGCAGGTTTTCTGGCAACACTTACACATCTCAGACAAAACACTCTGAGTCATGCCAAGATTCCCCTCTCTTCACATGCTGGTGTCCTTCACAACCTCTCTCTCTCTCTCTCTCTCTCTCTCTGACTATATAGGGTATATGGCCAGCCAGCTCACAAACACTCTGAATGCTGTTAAAAAGTTGATGCCTCTTTGTTGAGTATTTGCAGTGCACCACATGTTGTGAGGTCATTTAAATTGTTTGCTGGTGTGCTGTGCATAATGTTACAGTAAAGACAGATATTGTATTGTTGTTCAGAGCTTATGTACATATCTGATGGTTTATTTGCCACTTTGCTTATTGACCTCTAAAGTGTAACAGTTTTACAAAGCTTGATCTCTGATTCCATTTCAAACATTGTCAGTCACATAAAGACGTCTTATCATTTTAAACAGGAAGTTGGGGACATATTAAAGATCTTTTTAAATAGCCTTTAGTTTGACTCAAGTCTGGTAAAAAACACCATTTGTTGGCTTTTTATTGATAAGCAGGAGTAGGGTTACCCAAAGGCCCCGAGCATCCCTCCTGGCCCATGCAGCCAAGTGGTTTCAAAACAATCTATGGATGTGAGGCAAGACATTTGCTTGTCTATTTACTGTGTTATTAACGCTGTTGTATTGACAGAACTCCAACTAGAATCACTGCTCTTGTTCTCTCATGAAATGACTGAAGAGATTTATACAGATAAAAGGAGAAAGGACCATAGAAGGCCAAAGACGACGAGCTAGCCACCAAAATGGGAACCACCTGCAGGTCGCCATAGTAATTTGAGATGAAGCATGGGATTGATTATTTAAACTACACTTCTGAACTTGCAGTCGTTGATGTGTTTTTATTTTTCAACTCAAAATGATCTCAAAATTAAGAGCTTTGACCACAGACACTTTTTCGCAGAGCCACAGAGATTATTCTCGACATTTTGGCTCGACACTTGAAGGCTTTTTGGCTTCCACCCTGTGCTCATTTTTCCGCCTCTCCCTCATTAGAAACGGCACCCCCACCACAAATATAAAACCACAGAGCTACGCAAGAAGATCACATGAATGTTACTGTTTTATTCATTTTTAAACCGTTTACAGTATAAACAATTTAAAGTTTACAAAATCGACAATAAATGTACTGAAGTTAAAGGGGTATTCTGGGTTCTATTTGCTGTTGATTAGAACAAACAACAATTTTGATTAATTTCTTCTAAGCATTTGTTTAAACGAGCAAAACCATTTATACACTAATACACTTACATTTACTGGAAGTCTATGGGGCAGGTAAAGTAAGGCATTCCATAATGTTTAAAAGCAGAAAGTACAGCTAGTAAAACAAAAGCTTTTTCTTTCTGATAATTGATTGTTTGCAATCAATACAGACACAAAATCTTTTAATTAAACTATATTACAGAATATACTGTATGTCTGGGATATCAAGTACCGACGTTTTCAAGTACTGTGTGTTGGTCTATTAAAATGTGTGTGTGAATGTTTGTTCTCAAACACACAACATGGGGATTAAAGATCAGGTGAGCCAATGTGTGTGTTCTGTATTTTTGGTCTTGTAGTCACATCATAAAACTGTGTGCAAGACATCTCACCACAATACAGACGCTCAGAGTTTGTGATCATTAGGTGATTTTCTGGAGAGTCCACCAGCAGCACCTCTGTTTAACATCCCGTCATGCTCAATAAATCACACACGCCCCCCCTACTCTTACAGAAAAACACAATAGCCCCTGAAACACAGAAACCCCACATCAGAGCCCAATGTGTGAAACTGAAACTGGGAACAATTCACTGCGATTTAGGTGGGAGAAACATTAATAATGTGGAACTCGCAAAATACCACCACACCAAATGTGTCGACCACCACCAAAAATGTGCAGGCACAATGGATGCCAGCGTGTGGCAATATATTCTAACAGAAAATGTAGGGCTTACCGTAATATTTGGGACTGGTATAAAATTTATTTGGAAACACAAATCATGATAAATGACTGGGTGCAGACAAAACAATTATCTGTGTTTCATTCCATGTGAATTAAAGTGTCATGCTGGTTTTGTGGGTTTAGTTCATATTTCAAGAACAAAAAATATCAGATATCATCACAAGACTCAGATTCTCCACTCCAAAACATTTATTCTCAAGCTGTGAACGAGTACATTTAAACCTAACATGTCAAAATGATTTCCAGTTATTATTTCCATGTGCATAAGTCACAGATTTGATTATATGCCCTTACATTATTATCATTATAACTTTACAGTATCTGCTTCCACAAAAACAATACTCCATGAGTCCTGCACGGAACTGGAGCTTGTAGAATTAGAACAAACGTCATTCAAGTTACCTCATTTTTTTATGTTACCAATAAGAGTGTCAGAAATACCATGTTTCAATCAATCAATTACCATATTTAAATCCATTCTACAGAATTCCACATATTTTCCTTTTAATCAGTGCATACAATTTCCTTCCTTCCTTCCTGTAAGTTTCAGTAGCAGGTCAGCAGCTGGAACAGAAACACACATGTGGTCCACAATCCAGTCCGTGCATATGTGGCCCATATTTAATTACGCAGAGTGTGAATATACAACATGACTTCCTCATTCCTCATTAGTTGCCATGTTTCAAACTATTTTTTCTTTTATGTTTTATGTTTTACCTCATTTGTGAAAGAGAGAAAGTGAGACCCGTTCAGCTGGTAAGTCTCTCTCTCTTTTTCTCAGAACACACATGACTCAACTTCAGGTCAGTTCAAGGTTAACATATGGTCAAAGTCTAATAACTAATAACTGAGTTTAAAAATTATATTTACATTTACATTTAGTCATTTAGCTGACGCTTTTATACAAAGCGACTTACAAATGAGGACAAGGAAGCAACTTCAACTACAATAAGAGGCAACAATGAAAAAGTGCTATAGACAGGTCTCAGGTAGTTCAACACAGTATGAGAAGGTGGTTTTTTTAGTTAAAGAAGTAAACAAACACAAATACACTTTCTACCACTGCGCTATAAACAACTAAAGAGAAGTCTAAATGTACTTACACGCTGCTGGTCTCATTGCTAAAGTGCGGAATCCTTCTGGTGTGTGTTTGTATCTCCGGCTGCAGCTGTTTGATCAGATGTATTATTTCATTTGAATGTCCTTATTATTTTCTTTTGCCAGCTTCAGTTAAGCTTGTGAGTATTCAAAAACGTAGAGATATTTGCCACTGAAAGATCAAATAACTTTATATTTGCCATTCTTAACGGTCTGATTGTCTAAAGTAACCGGTTTACTGTACAGGTGGTTAAATGGGAATAAGTGAATAGATGTTTTAAGCAATATAATAACTAAACTAAAGCTACATTCACACCACAGATGAATGTAACCCAAACCCGATTTAATTTAAACTTTAAATCTGATCAAATTTTTCACCTAAAATTGGATGACAGTGTCACAAATGTTTTGAATCTGACATTTTCAAATTTAGTCTGGACCTCATTAATATGTGGAAATACATCTTAAGACAAAAAAGTTCTCTAGACTCAAAAAATAAGAAAAAGCCTAAATGTGCGTGTTTGTGAATGTGCTCTAACACACTTAGTGCCACTTCAGGGCACTGCTTGAACTCACCCAACCCTCAAGCAGTCATGTTAAATCTTCATTGAGCTCCCCTTGTGTTCTTTGCCAGGGACTTCCAGCCTTGCCATGGAAACAGGAGTTAAGTGGTTTATGGGCTAATACATAGTAGAATATCACTGAAATAACCCACTGTATGATAATTACAGAGCTTGCGAATCAAAGGTCCCTGTGATGTGGACAGCTAGCCAACCTCTAAGTAGTACAGCAGATCTCCTAAATATTAAACTATCTTGCTTTTCCATTCATTTCTATCTATGTGTAGCGATGGGAAACAGTATCAATGTAACTGTTGACTCCTTGTTGCTCATGGTGGAGCCAACAAACCAAAAAGCAGACAAACTTCCACAGTCTAGCTCACCAAACGCTCTCCGTCCTCATGTCTTCACACAAACTGTGACAGAAAAACTGTTTTGATTCAGTGAGAGCACTTGTGAGGATTTCCAGGCTAATACTAATACTAACTAAATTTATTGCTATTCTGCTTCAACACAACTGTATATATTTTCCCAGAGTTCTTTGCACAGTGTACATGGCAAGAAAATACATTGTTTTTTGCTAGGCTAAAATGGCATGTGAGATCTGTTTTCCATACATAGAGTTTGTTCACTGGAGTTAAAGGACTGAAAGTGTGGTAGATGGACAGAGTCTGGCCCTGCTGGATTAAATGACTCTCCGTTCATTAAATACTGCTAAACGCACAACCAGTATTGATCTCAAGGGCACCGTTAACCGTATTCTACAATACTGTATATGTGTCCACAATAACAAGTAGCATATTAGGGTTTTATTTAACAATATACAGTGTGAGGTTAAAGTTCAAGCATAGTTTTGAACTATGTAGCTTGATTTTCTAAGAGCACCTGTTTTACAGCTTAGTCAGTTGTAATGTTAATAAACTCCACAAGAAAGCTAAATGAAAGATATACAGCCAGAGTTTAAAAGCTTCTAATAATCCTTTAGGTCATATCTGTGGGCATAATAGGATTTCTTGGCATTATTTCTTTATGTGGTTTTCATTATGAAATGTAATTGGGTTTAACAAATGTGTCATCTAGAACATATGTTTATGTTGCACGTGCATATGTCCAAATATTTGGAAGGCTATGAGCAATTGGGCAGAAGAATCTATGACTAAATAACTGAGAATATTTTACTGTATTTACAATAAATTGTCTGTTTATATTCTCTGCTGTCCACCCTGATGCATCGTGTAACGTATTTAAACAAGCGGACATAGAAAAGTTGCCAGATTTCTAAACACGCTTTGTTTCAACAAATGCTTTGACTTTGAGGAATTGCTTCATGTCTTCCATTCTTATTCCTAAAAACAGAGTAAAGATCTCATAAATATATTGTGACATGTACTCTCTGAAGACCTGTTTGAAGAGTCAAAGTGAAGTCACTAAGTGATAAGGTTTGTGACAAAAATGCAGCACCATGCAGTTCTCTTTAATGTGTTTTTAATTGTTCCCACAATATTACCTTTCCCAAAATACCAAAACATGAATTTTCTGACCAGAAGTAGAGCATCTGTTACACCATGTATATATATTTTTTTTATTATAATTTTACTTACAACTTAAACAGAATCACACATCAATTCAACTTCCCCCCACCCTCCCTGTTACACCATGTATTGTTGCTGAAGTGAAAATCAAATATGACCGTTTGTTTACAACCTTGGCAAGGTCCTGCAGCACTAGATCAGTGATAATTTACTGTCCTGACATCTGGGTGAAATTAGTTGTTCTTCCCTTACAAGCGCAAATCAAGCATGTTTTATTTTTCATTTCATTCTCATTTTTACACTTACTACTCCAAAACGTCTGTCCTCACACCATAAGTAAATACGTCATATTAGGGTTTTCGGTTTATTCAAAATGTAAAGATTAATTTTACAAATTAATAGAATATCTGCTGAATAAAGAACAAAAACACAGACAAAGAATGAAGATAAAGACATAGTTTAACATCATTGTTACAAACGAATGAGTTGAATAGACGTAAATGCAAACGATTACAAATACGACGTCAAGACGCAAAGCATATGCTAATTAGCGCATGCCGTTATCTAGCGATTTAGCCAAGCAGCAGCGTTTAGCTTCTTTCCATTGAAACTTGATGTCAGAGTTTTTGCTTCTGGCATTCTCGCAAGTCTTTCCTGAAGTTCTGTGGCCAGACACTCCTGTCGGAAATGAATGAGCTGAGTGATCCGGCCTCATGTGTGGACGGAAGCTGCAGCAGGATGACATCCACCAGTCTTGAGGTCGAGGGACAACCTTCTTTATCAACAACCCGCAACAGTCTCAATAACAGTAAACAGGAAGCAGGTGAGAAATCCATTTACGTAGTTTGTAGACCAAAAAAAGGGAAAGATTCCTTATCCAGCGTTTTTTCCTTGTGTGGTTCTGTTGTCAATTTAGTTGTCCAAGAAGAGAGAATGAAGGTTAGGACTAAGCATTACTTTTATCCATTAGACCATAAGATCTTATTTATATGCCACAATGTCAAGAATGGTCCAATTAAAATGAGAAAATAGGGGCTCTTGCATATGACCGCCTGCGTGTGACCTCGCAGAACCTTCATCGCTCAGATTTGGCCCATACCGAGTTCTGTTGCTCTTTTGGACGGATAAAAAAGTGTTAACCCAGATAAGAAGAGAGCAATACAATGTTGTGCATGATGTCAAAGAATGAATATTCTCTCTTTGTGTGTTAGACACAAACATGCCTCTATCGCTTTGCTCACACACAGCACCTCACAAATCCATAATCATGTCCCATCATTAATACACACACAGGCTTTCAGTTCCTCTAAAACACATTTAACTACACACACACAGAGTAACACAGCAGTCTATAATGGTCATGCTTTGTTTGGGGGGATGTTGAGTGACTAGGCACAGTGCAGAGGAAAGGCCCAGTGTTGTCCAGGGTTTCTGTCTTTCCCACGATGCTTTTCACAGTCCAGGCACTGCAGGAAGGAAGCTGACGGTGAGCTTGGCCGCCTTGGCAGAGACGACCATGTCACTCTCCCCAAGCACAGTGCTGTACATAAAATAACTCATAGGAAGTTCTCAGGATTTTGCACTTCCTGTTTTCCTGTGGACCATTTTGATGGACAATACAGGGCAGTACAGTTGTTTTAATGACTGTTGCTTCTGATAAGACCCCCAGTAAAATTTCACTTGTAATAGTGTCTCATCTAGAATAAATAACATATATATTATTAGATAATACCTAATAATGAAGTCATGCCACAATACTGAAGTTAAACTTGACCACTTGAAAAATCTCACACCTTTTAAACCCAAACACACGTAACTTATCCTTCAGTGCTTCTGCACAGCAGTGAGAAACGAATACAAATGAAATCCAAAGTCAATTCTCACAGTCCAAACAGGGAACAGAGAAAATATTTGCAGTGTAGTGTATCTTGGACTGGCAGGAGCTCCCCTGAGTTTCTTTTCAAGGGCTGTGAACTGTCCCTTAAAATTGTGCTACATTTAAGTACGTTTTATACCTCTGACTGCAGTTTAGTTTGATGATTGCTGTCTGTCTGTCTGTCTGTTTATCAGGTCTCTCCCCTCTGTACAGGTCACACCGTTTGAACTGCAGAGACTGATTTCCTTTTTGTAGAGGGTGACCTCATTCCTCCAACTCAGGAATATGTGGATAAGATAGACGTTTGGCTATAGGAGTAACAGACAGCTGGCTGGCAAGTGTTTTCTTAATAATAAGTGTCCTCAGTTACACTGTTGACCAGTCAGACAAAATGGCCATGACAGACAAAAGTTCGGCCTAAGCCAAACTGACTGTAAATATTGTGCAAGCATTGTTAACAAGAACCCATATTAACTCTTTAAAGAGCTCCAACCAAATGGCCTCACAATGATTCGACTAACCACAAGCAATCAAAAACTAAGCAAGATCCTTATGCAGGTACATGCAGGCTGTACCTGTGTGCCATGTCTCCCAAAGATGACAACATTGCACAGGCTTTAAATCTACAGTGGAAGCAAATGCATGGACCGACTTCAGCAGCAACGTACGGTACACCAGAGAGAACACTGAAATGTTCTCAACAGTTAGTTTGTGTGCGTTGTGTGTTGGACTGTATATCCATATCCATTGATTATATTTGATTTTATCTAGTCATAAAATCCGAGATAGAGAAAGGCTGATATCTGACGGCTATGAACAGAAGCCAAGAGTGTCCTCCACTTCTAGAGCTGTTCTGGAAATAAACCTGAAACCTTGTGGGGAGGTTTTCCCCAAACATTTACACACGAGAATCACATAGCTGCCATCTGCTAACACTTAGGAGCATGCATCGTAAGTCCTGTGCGAAAGTCTTTTATTTTTTTAGCAAAAAATGGCACAGGGAAGTTTAACGTACATATACGCAATGAAGATGATTTAATGTTGATTTCGTTTCAGGATTTATGAGTCCTAAATATTTATGCTCAATATTCAAATTCTATCTTTAAGAGAAACAGGACGGATAAAGAACGCGAGAGAAGTGGAGATCGTGTTCTCTTTGTGCAGGTTTATATTCAGGCAGCAGAGCTTCTCCCCACTTAACGCTTGGGTGCAGATGGAGGGGGTTGACCTGAAAGCCAGGTTGATAAATGACCTTCCTGTCACACTGATTCTCCTGGTGCTGCTGTGCACTTAGACTCCATGCATCTGTGGGGTGTGGGCCCACACCCCCAAGATGACTAAAATGGCCTGCAAGACATGGTAAACACTTTTTTGAGTTTTTTTTTCACTCAAAGAAAATATGTTATGTTATGCAGTGGTGGAATTGGCAGATATTCACTGGAGGGACTCTAGTTAGGAGCACATTTTAAAACCATAGATGTAGAACAATACACTATGTTTGTTTGACATTTGCATAGCATTGAAATCTATTACATTAGTACAAAATGGAAAACTGGAACTCAGACCCCCCCTGAAATTTACTTCCTGGACGCCCCCTGAGTCTCCCCCTCATTTCCRGCCCTGATTTTATATTACATCGCTTTGTATGTTAAATCACTAATCTAAACCACTATAAATTAATTTTCTCCTAAAAACATTGTGTACTATAGATAAAAACAACACAGAAGCCTCGCAGACTTTAAATTGAGTTTCTTTTGATTGCATTCTGGGTAATTAGTTTAGAATTAAATGTTCTGTATAACTATATTTGAGACATTTGAATTTCAGTTCAGTATGGTTATGTAGTCCTATTAAGACTTGTGTAAATTGATTTGGTTTATACAGGCAATACATCTATGCATCACCCTACACAATCAAAGCTAAAAGCATTGAATCTGTCTCTTTGTGTAAAAACCACTTCTTCAAGGTGGAGCATGGTGGCACTACAGTCTACAAATCTAGTCCTCTCCGTCCTCCTCTTTTTTCTGTGCTCCCCCTTTGTACCGCTCCCCACGTGTCAAATATATTAGCAACCCGAATTAGGAGAGGCCGGGCCTTATCTGGGTGTCTGGTTTCATTCTCTGGTTTTCATTCCCCGTCCACGCAGAACTGGATGCTGAGGGGGAACCGTTATACAGAGATGCGCTTCAGCGTTAAAGCACACAGAGGATCGAGAGATACTGACTCTGTCTAGTGAATAACGGAGCCGCTCGCACCTGACGTACGACAGCCGAGTGCAGGCTGTTATTTGCCGGTGACTGCACGGGGAACCAAAGGGAATGAGAATTTAACCTCGTATCCCATGGATTTAATGCTCAGTCTCTTGTCCTAAACAAACCCCGTTTTTTATTTGGATCCTCTTTCTGTTGTGATCGGGCTGGATAAATCTGCATACAAATTGGATCTGAGGGAGCAACGGATGCTTATTGAAGTGGCGGAGCGCGTTCGGATGAATGTAAGGCAGAGTCGTTATATGGGTTGCATGATTTACACAGCCTCAAGCAGTCTGCTGTACTTACCAGATATCCTAAAATCTTAGGCGTTTGCATGGGAGAAAATGTTAGATGCTGCACGACTAAGCGACATATGGGTTATTGATCGCCTCACTCCCATTAATATATTTGTGCACGCAAAACCAAGCGCTTTTTCTTTGTGCGTTCATGTGTACGCGATCAGTTTCATTCATTTTCTTAGGTTTCAAAGCCTGATAGGTGATGTTCGTCCACGTTGATTAAAGCAGAGAGACATTGTTCAGTTAACACGACACTGTATTTCGACAAGTGGGAAGATTTTTAAATAGACTGAGATTGATCTGTTTTCGGAACAACTGTCGCCTCTAGAAACCATTTAAGAAATCAATACCAAATCAGTTAAATTGCCCAGACCTGTTTAATATTTATTTAGCGTACGAGTCGTAAATTCACGTTCAGCCCAGGTGTGTTTTAGCAGGTGTGTGAGAGAAATCTGGCAATTATAATTCACTTGAAATGTAATCCTACAGCCCAGCGTTTACAATTTTAACAATGCGTTGTTTTGCGTTGTTGTAAAGCAGTTTAACAGAAAAGTACATTTTAGAATAAGAAAATATTGAAAAAAGTAGAAAAAAAATAAACAATAGAAAACAGGAAAATTGTAAAATGCATAGAATACATGGTATTGTTATGTATTTTTATGTAAGATATACGCTGAAGCTGTAAAAATGAAGTGTGAGGAGAATGCGGGGGTTTAACTGTTCTTTAACATCCACGTTTGAGAATGTTTTAAGGAGAATTGGAGTAAATTGTATGCACTCGTCCAAACTACGAATGTTCACTTCTTTCTGTGCGCAGAGACGACGCTCTCTTGCAGCCTATAGATTTTACGCATCCAGTTCGGTCGCGTCGCGTTGACGTGTGTACGGGACGCTAAAGTCCCGTTTTTTCAAAGCAGGGAGTGGGGCTGTCACTCAATTCCTCGCACGTAAACTGCACCATCAGTAGACAGACAAGCGCAGATCGGTTTCTTCTTGAGCGGCGAGGCGTGCATTTAACCGAAAACCGACTCTCATTTTTTAACAACACACATATGTTTGAGTTTTTACCGGATTACCATATTTTTTGTTCCCTTTCATCAGCGACTGCGGCTACCGGACGCGTATATAATACGTGCCTAGTACAACACGTTGCACGCACCTCACTGCATCACGGCGTGTCTATTATTAAAGTCCCTCATTTAAACTACATAGGCTGTAATTGGGTATCACGAAGTTGTAGTTAAGAGAGGAAAGAGCAGTTGACGCGCTCATGTATGAAAGGAATAAGTAACCGTGGTGGAAATGACAGACGTGGCAAACTGGGGCTGTGGTACACCACAACTACAGCACAAGTGGATGGTGTACAGTTTATATTTTCACACTCTTAAACACGTCTGTTTCCTAAATGCATGTATGTCTTCTGATTTTGTGATATTTGGGGGCATCTGAGTTGCTGCAAGTCTTACAACAATCCTTTATTAATTACGAAGTAAAGTGCAAAACTGATCTCAGAACAGGAGGCGTCTGAACAGCTGCTTTAAAATGCTGCATTGAAGCATGTCTGATGTCTGGAGCTCAGGGCACATGTGCAGCCTCAGTGTGAACCACAATATAAGGCAGTTAAAGAAAGACCTACCCAGCGAGGGGGAGACTGCTCACACTGCTGCCCTTCAGCATTTGGAAGCTGATCAGAGGCAGTATTGGGGGGTGAGGGGCGGTTTGATTGAATTAGAAAAAGCCAAGAGAATAGGTTGTGTGTTTCAGTGAGAGAGGGATTTGAAACGCTCTCCCACACAGCTCTTGATGATCATATCTGGGCAGAGATCGAAGCACGTGTACGTTTTGTTGAATGATCGCTATTTAATATCAGTGTATGTTCTTAGCATAGCAATGTCCTCGCTACGTTTTCACACAGACTTTAGAACTAAAGCTGACTTTGAAACTAGATTAGTTCTAGGGGTTGTTCATAGTCTGAACTCTTTGTTGGTCTGGGGAAAAGGAATCTGCTTCCTGCAAATGCAGAAGTGGGAAGCAGAGAAATAGCACATTTACTGAGTGATTTCCCTGTCTAGATATGATGAGAGATCTCAGGTCTGTTTGTCTGGATCTTTTTCCTTTTGCTCCTAATTGAAGCCTTATAATCATCTCTGAGTTGTTGTCAGAGGAAACAGATTGTGAGTGGTTTCGTGCACTTCCAAAATCTAACAAAAACAAGACTTTTTCCTTTTCTTTTTGATTAACACACTATTCTAAAGCAGCACTCTACAGCTTACAGTCCAAAATACGTAAGGTAACAAATATGTATTAAAAGCATTTTGTGTCTGCAACACATTCTGTTCTAATTAGTTTACTTAACCGTCTCTATTGTTATCGACTCGCTGGCACTCTGGTCAGAGCCAAGCCATTATATCTAAGTGCTGCAAATTTGCTGCTGTGCTCCTGGAAACCAAGTTTGCCTTTTTCCATCCAAGGGTGTTTCTGCAAATGGTCATTTGACCAGGTTGTGATCTGTTGCTTCTAACTGAGGTTCTTATATATCAAGGATGCCCAGTTCTTCAGTTCTTCTTGTTGCCTCAACACACCTGCTTGGAAGTTTTTAAACTACCTAGTAAAGGCTCACATGGTGCGATTTTTAATAATCCTTTGCGATTGTTGTTTGTCACACTATGCGAACATTATCCTTATGTCACACTGTAGGATCTCAGTTGTCATAATGTCAGACTGTACGACGTTCTCTCGCTCAAACAAAAACAATATGTAGTGTGAGTTTTGTTAACTACATGCCTTTCTTCTTGTTATACTGTCTACCTGACTCGTTTCGACATGGTTTGAAGTTGTCGCGCTAATTGCATCATCAGGTTCAGGTTCACCTATTGGTTCTTGGTTTGGCAGTCGTCGTAGGAGATGTCACACTGCAGGAAAGCCAACATCTCACAGTGTGAGCCGGGCTTAAGACCCTAATTAACTGGTTCAGGTGTGTTTGATTAGGGTTTGAGAAAACTCTGCACAAAACTAGCCCTCCAGGAGGAGGATTGGGCACCCATGTTAAATGGTATACAATATTTCTAGTTGCTAAAGAGATAAAGCTCATTTTTGCCCTCAAGCCCTTTATTTTGTTAAAATAATTTTGTAATTTTCATATTTGTGTGTTTAATATTTAATACACCATGATCAGCCTCAGCTTTATTACTAGAGGTGAATCTTGAATGACAGGAAGGGGTGAAAAGTACACTAGCCAATCGCTGTCTATAAAAGACAAGAGCAATAAATGCTTAACTTGACTCTTAACCGAGCTGCTCATTCACTCAGTAATAATGTCATTGAGTTGTTGAGAGCTTCATTCAGGTTGAGTGCTCTCTGTTGGCTCTGTATCTAACAGCCCTTGAGTCATTTTATTATAGCGTGGTAAACTCAAGCACAGTTGCACTGTGGCTTTCTAATGTGTTTTTTCTTGACTGGTAATGCTCATCATTTCTAAACATCAGCACTGTCAAATGGACTGGAAACATGCATGTTTGTAGATAAGGTCTGAGTTGGTACAAGCCCGTGTAAAATTGTACTAAAGCACAGTTGCTTTTCCCTGAGAGCATTGTTTTGTGTAGACCTTACTGTGACAGACCTTACTGTGACAGAAGTTACTGTGACAGACCTTACTGTGACAGACCTTACTGTGACAGACCTTACTGTGACAGACCTTACTGTGACAGACCTTACTGTGACAG